>JABFPD010000537.1:0-11107 GCA_022817545.1 Cremastobaeus sp. ZL-2020 | reverse complement strand
ATAGTCTGGAAAATAGTCTGGAAAATAGTCTGGGAAATAGTCTGGGAAACAGTCTGGGAAATGGACATTTCCCAGACTATTATCCAGACTGTTGCCAGACTGTTATCCAGACTGTTATCCAGACTGTTATCCAGACTGTTATCCAGACTGTTATCCAGACTGTTATCCAGACTCTCCCCAGACTATTTTTTCCACGCGGGATTAAGTAAAATAAATATATGATCTTGTGACGACGACGGTAAACTTCAGACGCAGTTTTAAAAACCGTGTCGAATAGCAGATGACACTCAAAATGTTTTTATTTTCCCGATGTGCATGACTTTCATTTACGTGATCGTTTGAAATTGAAATCTACATTGTCTACAAAACAAATAGTTTACCTTTTTGTTGTTGTTATATTATATCATTAGATACACAACAATTAGTAATTTAACAAATATGAATTTTTCAATAACTGTTCCAAAAAAGTCTCGTTTGATTGAATAATTAATATTGTAGTAAAAATTGTTTAAATAACAGGATTATATTTTTGTTATCTCTGGCGGCAAAAGCGGAATGTATCTAGTTTTGCCGCCCTAATAGGGCACAATAATCATATGACATATTTATTCGATGTATTGATCCTGAAAAGTTGATGATATTATAATGGTATTATATTATAAACTATGATATTGTATTATTATTATATACTAACATATTGTATAATTATGAATAATAAATATCATTATAATTGTTTCGGCAAAGCACTGGTTCCCTGGCTTGCAGAAGGGCATTAAGTATCCTTAAGGTGGATAAAATAAAAATACACTTGTATTTGGGCTGATAGCCCGGGGAAAAAATCTCGTAGGTGACAAACCCCGTGTAAGTTTATTCACACCCTATTATACATGCGTGTAAACTTTACAATTTTTCGAGAAAGTTTGTTCACTTTCGTTTTCGTACGAGAACTGGTCAAGCGTCCGATTTTCATTCCGAAGACGACTTTCCGCCCGCCTCATTAAGGAGGAATCACAGGTCCAACATAGTAATAAAATCGAAGTAATGAATCGACGATTTAATTAGACAGGCAAAATGTTTCGACCTAAGGACAATATTTATTTTGAACGGGTCAGATTTCATTACCAAAAAATGATGGAATCTCCGAAACTAAACACATCCTGTTTTCAACGCGATTGACTATTGACATTATTATTTCTCGAAGCAAATTTGACAGAAATGATTATTTAATTTGCTTTTTCTGTTTCGGCCGAAACAGGAAATAGATAGATGTTTTTTAGAATCAAATTGCTTTTCCATCAAGTTAAAAAAATGTTTTTTATTAGATATGTATTGTATAGACAAACTACCTATTTTAAAAGATTCAAAAGCAAACTTTAAATCAATTGTTTCTGTTATATCTAAAGGTGAAAGCTTCTTTTGTTTACACTTAAGTACGTATCATAGTTCCACCATCGACATTAGATTATGACCTCCTATATAGTTACACTCGAACCTCGATTTTAAGTCCCTCGGTTTTGAACCCCGGCGCCCCTCCATAACAAACTTGCACTTGCGCAGTAGCGGTAAACAGCCACGTACCAACGCAAGAACGTACCAGGCACTTTATGTGGAACATAACATTTGTTTTTTTAGACTACTATATTATTTACATTGATATATTAAGCCGATTGTAATATTAGGTACAAGTGTTACAGTATTATTAAAACATGTCTAAACGCAATCGAGCAAGTTTATCATTTGTCGATAAATTAAATATCTTAAAAGAAATAGACAGCGGCATATTAAAAACTAAGGTCATGTCTAAACACAACTTGTCAGAAAGTTGTGTTAAAAATATCTTAAAAAACAAGAAAGACATCGTAGCATTATCGAGCAACAGTGAATTTAGGAAGAAGCAATTTTGCATACCGATTTCAGGATCAATTTTGCAAAAGAAAGCTCTGGATTTTAATAAATTGTTACGAGATAACGACAATTTTATTGTGCAAGTATGTTTCATTTAAAGCCGATAAATGTGACCTAAGGCCTATTTCCCTGGCTCAATGTATATACAAACTTTACGAGAAAATAATACAAAGACGACTCGAGTGGTGGGCTGAGACAAACGATCTCGTTCCTGATTTCCAATCGGGTTTCAGGAAGATGAGGTCCTGTTTGGATACAGTTGCATCTCTCACCTCAGACATAGCCTATAATATGAATAACAAAGAACTGACGGGTGTTGTATTTTTGGATATCAAAGGAGCTTATGACTCAGTCGACCCTCTTCTTTTATACAGAACTCTCTGGCGAAGCGGAGTTCCAGTCAAAATATGTGAAAGTATTCTCAACATGACAAAGTCTAGAAAAATCACGGCTTTCCATGAGGGGGAAAATCTGGGTTCCAGATACACTGCAAAGGGATTACCACAAGGGGCTGTTCTGAGTCCAATCCTGTTTAATTTATATCTTAGGGAAATTGGAGAATGTTTGCCTGAGGGGGTAAGTATTTACCAATATGCAGATGACATTGCTATTGCATGCAATGCTAAAAATCTAGACGACATCTGTAGCAAACTAAATATTGCCCTCCGTAATATTTCCTGCTTCCTAGACCAACGATGCTTAGCTCTGTCAGAGAAAAAAACAAAACTTTGCATTTTCGCTAATAAAAACCAAGACCACAAATATAGAGGGATGCATAACAAGGTTAAACTGAATGGTGATAACGTTGAACTAACTGAGAAATATAAGTATTTGGGAATCATCCTAAAGTATAACCTCAAATGGACTCCCCACATTGACTATATAGTGCACTCTACTAGGAAACTCCTGAATATCCTTAAATTGATGACGGGAATAAAATGGGGAGCCCACCCTTCCATCATGTTGAGTGTCTATAAAGGTCTAATTAGATCTAGACTTGATTGGGGCTCACATCTTTTTTCAACATGTAGCAAAAACGACAAAGAGAAATTAGACAGGATTCAGAGAGCTGCCTTAAAGATTGCACTCGGAATTATGAAGTCAACTCCCAACAACGTAGTCTTGGACCTAGCAAGGGAGCCTGAGTTGGAAAGTAGAAGAAACTACCTATCCAGTAAATACATAGCAAAGGTTTATTCCTGCAAACAACACCCATTGAAAAAGTGCTTGGAAAATATAGAGAACCGACAACACGGCCTTTTTGACAAACCTAGAATTCCGTTACTTGAGACAAAGCAAGACATACAGGAGCTGGTTGGAAATGTGATTATTCACAGACGTCCTGGTGCCCTGGATGTAGGCTTTAAATATAGATTCATTGATATGGTGAAAGTTATTAATGTGCAAGATGGATCATCGATCATGCCTTGCGCAAAATACAAAATCATTCCTAACAAAAAAATGAAAAGAATAACAAACAGTAAATTTAAGGAGTACATAAAGGAAAATAAAAGTGAATTCACTCTCATTTACACGGACGGCTCAGTTGTTGAACAAAATAGAGCAGGTTTTGGCGTAGCGTGCCCAGGTTTGGACATTGAGTTTAGAGCCAGAATCAATGACTTTGCTACAATTTTCAATGCGGAGGCAGCCGCAATTAATTACGCTCTCAATGTGGCCCAGAGAATGAACATACATAAAACGCTTATAGTGACGGATTCCTTGAGCGTCCTTAAGGCACTCATGAATATTGATAAAAAAGGTAACATGAGACCCTGCATCTACGCAATAAAATATCTTTTTGACGAGGCAGTTCAATCAGGTAAACAGGTCGAGTTTATGTGGGTTCCTAGCCACTGTGGAATAGAAGGAAACGAACTTGCTGACAAGTTGGCTAATGAGGCTTTGGCTCAAAACCAAATTGTCTTGAAACTCACTGATTACCAGAACTTATTTAGTGTATTCAAAAGAAATCTTAGGGCTAGTACTATAAGTAAATTGAAATATGATAGCCAACAGAGGGGTGTTGAATATTTTGCTTTGAAGAGTAGAATATTTGACATTCCTTGGTATGAATCTCTCAATTTGAGTAGGGAAATTATTGTTTTTATATGTAGATTGAGAATTGGACATACAAGATGCTCACAGCACCTATTTAATAAGGGCATTAAAGATAACAATATGTGTGAATGTAATGAAGGGGAAGAAGATTTAAACCATGTATTTTTTGATTGTAGAAAGCTAGGATATAAACCGGACTTGTTATGCCTGGATCTGTATGAAACTGAACCTAATTTTGAGAGAGATATAAGAGCTCTATCCTTTTCTAATAACGTTAAAATTTATAAAATACTCTTAAAATATGCCAAGGAAAATCAAATTATAATTTAGAAACATTTTAATGAGAAAGCAATAATCTAATGGGATATCAGCTTATATATTGGAATTGTAGTTTATGAGAATAATGCACCCTAAGTGCTTTGATGCGGAATAGTATTAGCACGACATCTGTGTATGCTAACGGTTGTATGGATAATGTATTCAAGTCGATTTGAAATTGAGGTGTCTCACTGATAACCTATTTAACTATAGTCTGTACAATTTATACCAGAAGCTTGCTCCGCAATTTGTTTTTAAAACTTTACTCCCATTCAAATCCACCTGGAAGTTTTTCTTTTTTTTTTTGATATTCTGCTCAATTGGCTCAGTAATTGGCGTAAGGTGAATCACCGCCATCAATCCGCACTTAACTTAACTTGTTTCATTTAAAAATCTATAACATTTTTAATATTATTCTTTACTGCATCTTGATTTATTTGTTTTTATTCAGACAAACAGGATAATTAAACAAATTTTATTATTTTATCGTTATTTTAATCTATATAAAATAATTAATTTAACTTTGCTTTCTTAGTTTAAAACAAACAATTACAAAAAGAGGTTAGTTTACATAAAACGACATTAGATTATTTTTTTCAATTATAGGTAATAGAAAAATACACAATAAGCGTATTCTTGTATTGCCAAGAAAATATTCATAGAAACATAACAGAAAATTAAAAATATTTTAAATTTTATTGTAAACCCCCTGTTCTTGATACAACACTAATTCAACCCATTAGAACGCATGCGCGACTGTCTAATGGGCGTGGCATTGAGTCCCCCGATTTTAAGACTCCAGCCCCGTCCGGGATATAAAATCGAGGTTTGTCTGTACTCGTGAGTGAAATGAGGTAACCCTGAGGCCACTTTTCGTAAATCAATGTTGACTAGGATGTTTTTATAGAATGTACACTGAAATAAAGGATTGTAAATATTGATATTGGTGTGAGAGAAACCTTTTTCTCCTTCAATGGACAATGTACTACCTTGGTAAAAAAAGACAAAATCAAATATTTATGTTTCTTAAATCAATTTTTCAATGGACTAGAAATGTTTTATATGAAATATTTTTAAAACAAATTATACTTATGATTTCTTAAAAAAGACTTTCAGAAGTACCACAAAATCTAATTTAGCTATTTTAATATATTTACAATTGATATCAAAATAATTGCAATTGTTAAAAATTTTCAAAATCTTTCTGAGACAGACACTTTAGTTAACCCATTAAAGCTCAAGCCGAACTCTGCCACGACAGAAAAAAAACTAAATACGGGATCCATGATATTTTCAAAAAAAAGTTACTCTTATTATTTCTTTTTTCAATACCATTCGTTAACTTTTTTTTATTAGATGTAATTTGGTCTCAAAGCTCTCAATGTAATATGTAAAAACCTTTTGCAATGACCTTGTGGAGCAAAAAATTGAAAAAAAAACAATTTTTTCATTTGAGACACTTTTTTATTTTTCTAATGTCGTGCCAACGTTTCGTCTCTCATGTAGACACCTCTCCAGACCTCTTATTACATCGACCCTAAACAACGATGGAAACCGCTCAACAGCCAGGTCTAGCCCTGAAGAGGTGTCTACATGAGAGACGAAACGTTGGCATGACATTAGAAAAATAAAAAAAGTGTCCCAAATGAAAAATTGTTTTTTTTTAATCTTTTGCTCCCCAAGGTCATTGGAAAAGGTTTTTACATATTACATTGGGAGCTTTGAGACCAAATTACATTTAATAAAAATATTACATCGACCCTAAACAACGACGGAAATCGCTCAACAACCAGGTCTAGCCCTGAAGAGGTGTCTACATGAGAGACGAAAAGTTGTCACGACATTAAAAAAATAAAAAGTGTCTCAAATGAAAAAAATTTTTTTTTAATCTTTTGCTCCCCAATGTCAGTGGAAAAGGTTTTTACACCATTTTTTAACACCCTAATTGTTTAAATAATTGTTGTTTTTAGAAACAAATCCTACCATTCAATTCAATGTTGAAAAAGCATAACTTTTTTCTTTTGGCCCTTTTTCGATTCAACCAACTGTTTATCTGGGAATTTATTGTTAGGTAGCTTTAGCTTATGGGTAAGTTATCGCAAATTTAGTGGAACAATTTAGGTATAAGCAAATGGAATTAAAAAAAGACAAAATAGGGGTAACTTTGCTTTGGAAATGCCATGGATCTCGGATTTAGTTTTTCGCTGTCGTGGATGCGTTCGGCTTAGGCCTTTATTGGTTTATTTGAAACGCTATATTTGTCTCATTTTTAAATTTGAAACACAAATATTATCTCAAAATGACAATTTTTCTTTTTCAATACACAGAATATTATTAATTAGACTAGTGTTAAATAATAAATTATTTTATGTGCAAATTTGTATAAAGAATTTTCACATTCAAAGAAATGTTGTGTAAAATAGGTATTATTGGGTCCGTCAAACAATCTCAAAGTTACGAGTTTACAACTTCATTTTGTCCTAGTTATAAAAACATATTGCTTAAAATTGTTTGTATTCCTGCACTAATGTAACTATTAATTAATTCTGAATCCCTAATTTTGTCTCAAATGACTGAGTTTCAAAGACACATTAGAATAATTAATTTTCATTAATAGAGCATTATGCTGAGTCAATATCGCAATAATCAATTCCCCGCCAATGATGAAGTAATAACTAGTTCAAAGAAATTGTAATTACTCATACATATGAAAGGCCCTAATTGTAATAATAAAGCTCATGTGCATCAAATTTACATTTTTGTTACTAAAAAAAACAATACTTTCATAATAGAAGTAAAGTATTTCACGTTATAATATCACAATATCAGTTATTAAAAAACGTTGTTATTATCACCCCTTTGTATAACGCGCATTTTTGAGTTTGTTTACGATTCAGGTATGTCGTCATAAATATTAACATTATCAACATAGATATTGTTTGTATTTAAAAATCTTAACTTACAATTATGCTTACTTGGTGTATCACTGATAGTTTTGCTCCGGGAACGAAATGTAGTTTGTTGTGGAGCACCCTCTTGGTATTCTTCATCTTTATCTTCAGAACTTTCTGCTTCTGCATGTTTGGAATGACTGTATTTTCTTTTCGCGGCATGTGAACTGGCAATTAGTTGTTGCTTGACGCTCTTGCTTTTGGGAATTCCCATGCCTGGCATACCATTCGCACTTTGACCCTGATTTTGACCCGACTTGTCGTATTTCTCCACGTGACTAGTTGTCATGCGACCTAAAGTCATCGTTGGCTGAGCTCCCAGATTATGTTTGGTTGACGGAATACTCATATTTCTCACAGATTCGCGTATTATCTGCCTGATGGTTTTGAGGAATGCATTCCGGAATTCAGTAGTGCTGGAAGAATAATTTAAGTTATTCAAAGTATTTGTTATTGAATGCAGATTACTAGAAAAATTGTTGTCTTAATTAAGGGTTCAAATACCTGTTGGATAGAACATAAACTTTTTCTGAACGTCTTTGCAATTGACTACGAAGATGAATCAATTCCCACAAAAAGTGCGACTCCATATCTTTAGCAGAGCTGGCTCTGACTTGAACTTCTGTAACTGGTATCAGAACTTGATATCTAATAATTTCAACCTCGCTTGAATTTGCTTTCGTTGATACTCCCTGAAAGTTAAATGAAACTTTGAGCTTTTTTCAGAAGAAACGATCAGAAAATATAATTTCCGGTTTTAATTTATTATACGTACCATAAGTTTTTTCTTTTGACGAAGTCGTTCTTTGCAAAGAAAAACTACTGCCGACTTAAAAACAAAGCACATAGCGTGCAGTTCTAAACCTTTCTTAATTTTCCCAAGGAAGTCGGAAATATTCAACCACTCAACTCCACCGTAGTATAGTAAGTCTCCAGGACTCAAATCAATTGGCTGCAAAAAATACGAAAATGAATTACGTATTATTTCGTAACTTTCTTAAAAATATTATGTTGTTTACTACTCTTGTAATTTATAATCAAGTATGAAATAAATACCTGTTTGCATGACTTTTGATGCTGTCTAAATAAGTGATCGAAAATTGCTCCATACTCTTCATGGATTCTTTGCATTTCATTAATATGTTCTGCAACTTTCTCCATTCCTTTCAATGCCTCTGTAATATGATTAATTATTTATATCAAATTAGAACTTTCGTGAACTTGATAGAATTATTTCCATTCAATAATTAACAACGCGTACCAATTAAATGTTGGTGTTCTTCGCTACGTTCATCCGTGAGATTTCTTAATTGTTGTAATAGCAAGGGGTATTTCAGGATTCTCTGAATTGGTTTGATTAAATACGATTCCAACGTTGATGAGTGTTGTTGTCGTGGATTTCTTGCTTGTAAAAACTCTTGTAAAGCTTGATTACCTTCGTCTAAATCAAAGTGGATTAAATGAGCTTTTATCTACAGTTCTATTAATTAAAATAAGATGTACTTATCATCAACGATATCGACGACTTTTATTATGTTCTGATTTTTTTTCAAAGTATTTTTACAAATATATTTTATTTTTGACATTTTCATGTTTATTATGGAAGATTTAGTACCTCTCTTAGAGTTTCGATTCTTTATAAGTGAATCAATATATAATCACAATTTGAACAAGAATGTTGAGAATATATTCTGATCAAACAAACTTTGAAAGTATAAAATTTATAATAAATAACAAAATGGAAACTTACTAGGATGTAAAACTTTTTGGGCCTTTGAATGACTCGCACAAAACGAGCTGTACAATTTGAAATGATTAACATAATATAAAAAGGCACTTCCAATGGAAAACAAGACACCCTAAAATCAGAAAACCATTATTGAAATATTAAATGTTTAAAGAAATAAAAAAATGTTTTCTACAATTTCTCAAATTTACCTTAAATTGACTCGGATGGTCAAAATTGTGAAACTCAGACTCCATTTCAATGGCATGGTCCAAATTCTGTAAAAACTGCCTCTGAAATGTTACTATCTCCTGAATGTTTCCAAACAGCGCATTAATTTCAGCATTCGACAGGAATGTTTCACGTTTCAAAGGTTCCAAATAGTTTTCCAATAAATTGTTCAAATTCTGAGAATTATAACGTAAGTAATTAGTATTTATAACAAAAATAATTAAATATAAACAAATATAGGGAGAATTGGTTTGCATCATACGTTATTATAACAGTCAGAAAAAATGGCATTAATGAGCAACAAAACAACATAAAAAGCACTGAAATGACAAAAATAATTATAATATCATTACCTATAAAGTTGGAAATTAAATAAAAATGTGACAAAAAGGACAGCTCCGCAAAAAATCCGGGAGTGTGGGGGTAAACACAGTGTTGTACCTGTGATAGAAAAATTAAAATTAAAGCAAAATAAATGGCATGCTAGTGCATTCGATATGGATCTAAGAATGGAGAATAAAATTAATTAGTCGATCAATATTCTATCAATTAAATTTGTTTGCATTTTGTAAGATAAGCAATTCGATCCATGGCAAAGAAATATATTTTACAAACTAGGAATAAATTCAAAAATACTTCTTATGTAGTTCACAAATGCAGATATTTCACATTTTTAGCAGTCACTTGTTTTAATAATTCCTTTTTCACAAATGAATTATTGTTACAGTTTGTTCTATAGAACATAAAATGAATCATAAAGAAATTAAAATAGATTAATAATGAAACAAACATCAAAAAAATTCTTTGTGTGCAGATGCTATATGGGTACATCTCACAAATATAATACTTAAAACAAACAAAAGCGGCATACAACAAATAAAATTGTTTTTCATAATTAATTGTGCTAAAGAAGTGTACCTTGACATAAGTTCTTTCAGTTTCAACGAGTTCTAGAATGACTTTCTTTAGTTTTTCTGCATCAGTTAATTGTCGGCTTGGAGTCAGGGCTTGAGAATGTGAGCTAACAACACTTCCGGTTGGACTGGACTTTCTTGTTTCCCCTGGTGACCGGCAAATTCCGGTCACTTGCTCCGCAGTTTTTAAGAGATTCTCAATTTCAAACGAGTTCGCCCTCGATGTTTGTTTTCCATTTTCTAGGTGGCCACTAGTTCCACATTCTTGCAATATACTTTCTTTACCTGTAATTAACACAGGAATTTTTCCTATACTATCATTATTAATTTATTTCTTAATGTAAATGAATGAGTAGAAAAAACGTCATTGGAAAAGTGCACATTGTTGCTTTTAATGAATTTTTTGCTTCCAATATCAAAAATAACATAAAAACTGATTGAATTACGCTATTTGCTTTGGTTTATATGAATAAAAAAGTAGAATTATCGATAATCATTGAAAAGCGATTTTGTATGATAAAAACTATTGATTTTAACAAAAGAAAATAATATGCATATTGATTTAATATGCATTTTTTTTCGTTTGTCGAATATTATTGAATATTTGATTTAAAAAAGATATTTTATATAGTCTGTAGCCTTTATAAATCCAAAAACATCGTTATAACGATTCTTTTTTATTGTATACAATAAATAATGAATAATGCATAAAAATGTTATATAATGGTTACTCACTCCATCCAGGAGCGGGTACGATTAATCCTGAAATCATTTCTTCACTTATAATTGGTGGATCGGAAGGAGGTGGTGGGCATACAAGACTTTCGATAATATCATCAGTCACCCTAATGATTCCTGTAAGATCGGGCGGTTCTGTTCGCGATGATCGCATCATCATGCACAATGCTAATTCTTCTTGAAGTACACTTTCAAGATACATCATATCCAAGTCACTAACAATAGCCCCATTAATTACCATGATTTCATCGCTTTTGATTATA
>JABFPD010000536.1:0-11109 GCA_022817545.1 Cremastobaeus sp. ZL-2020 | reverse complement strand
TGTTGACTCTCTTACAGCTGATTGTAAAGAGGCAAGTAATTTATGAATGATTTTTATTTAGGTACGCATCGATGCCGGCTTTATTTAGTGATTTGAGTGAATAATATAATCTTGGCAGTGGACAGTCAAGATACAACATAACCTGCAATTTTGATTTTACCCGTTTGTAATCTTTCATTATTTTACCTTGAATTTTCAATTTTAACATATAAATTAATTATTGTAAATTTATTTTAAAAAATAAATTTTATAATATTTATATTTTTATCAATAAATATAAATATGAACAATAATACAAATAAATTTTTTACTCCAAATATTTTATTTCAGAAATTATATACAAATTGTTCCTTAAGTTATTATGTCTTCTAGATAACTAAATGATAATTGTTCATTTTGGTTTCTCTTCGCTGCAATTATAAGCATTCATTCATACTGTTAAAAATATAATGCAATTGTAACTAAGTAATCAAGAGAGACTACAGAATGTTGAATGCGGTTTACTTCTGATTCTGGGTTAGAAGAATCACCGATACCCAAGTCATTTCAAGTCATAAATCAGCTGTAATTGCCAGATTACTTTCAGATATTGAAACTGAATATAATTATAGAAACCAAGAAGATCTATACAAAAAAATTGGTAAAAGTAGATATACATTTTTCTTTAGAGGCTATTGAAATTTGATAAAATCAATGATTTCCAGAATATTACTTTGAATTTTCCATATTTTTACCAATTTTTAGTCTAGATCTTCTTGGTTTGCATAGTTATACTCAGCTTCAACATCTGAAAGTAATATGATAATTACAGCTAATATTATGACTTGAAATAACTTGGAAATCAGCAACTCTTCGAACCCAGAATCTGAAGTAAAACGTATTCAACATTCTATAGTTGATCTTGATTAATTAATTACAATTACATACAATTTTAGACAGTATGAATGAATGCTCATAAATATCATAATAAAAAATTAAAATGAACAATTATTATAGAATATTTTAATATCCAAAAATTTCTATAAAAATAATTTTGTTAATTTGTATATTTGTTAACTAAGAAATGGTCTTTCATCTCATTTGATGAGATGAGATTTTTTTTTGTGAACAGACTTACAAATTTCCAAACTCACACAACATTTTTCTTATTGCAATTTTTTGGATGTTAAAATATTCTATAACACTATGTAACACGATTTTCTGCCTAACATTCTTAGTGTTTAAAATCGATTTCACATGCATAACTAATTACAAAATTCAATATAAGAAGTCAAAAAGTTTGCTTTTGCGATTAGGGTGAATTTTTTTTGAAATTTTGAAATTTTCCATGAATTTATTAGAATAACAATATATAGAATAAACATAAAACCTGCAGTTTGTGACTACAATTAACCAGCATTAAAAGAAAAGTGTAGAGAAGTACTTGAGGTGCCATATGCAAGAATGTGCGGTTGTTATTGACAAAAAACTAAAAAAATATCCTCAATTTTCACAACTTATTGCCTAAAAATCGAGAAATAAAAAATCGATACGCATATTTATAAGAATTAATAACATTATTGCACCTTTTCGACATGTATAGTTAATCGTTACGAAGCGCTACGTACCATTTTGAAGTACTAATTAATCTGTGCTTGACAATTAAAAGCACATTTGCGGATAATTCGAAAACCATGCATTTAGTGAAATTTACAAAATATTAATAGTATTTCTATTACGATATTTTTAATGCTAAATACGTGTTGATTTATGCTTTTGCATATATTTTTTTATAATTATTGCAACTCTACTGCGCCGATTTTGAAACATTTTTAAATTCAACGTAAGGATATTAATCATGAATTAATCAAGAGTAATATTTCTTATACACGCAAAACACAATGGACATCTGAGACGTTCGGGCCACATGCATGTGGCCCGAACGTCAATTTTTAACGCGTTAAAAATTGAAGAACTGCATACGCCGTATAGTCAATGGGGGTCCAAATTGTGGCTTCAATGAGCCAACCTGAAATTAATATCCACCGAGAAAATTGTGGTTAAAGTATAATTTCATTTGTTTAGATTTATTAAATCACGAGTTAGATTTTGAAAGGAAAAGGAATATTAGTATACTTGAAAAGTTTTATTTTGCGAGAAATTATCATGATAATTTTGTGTAGCATTTTACTTATATTCTTTTGGAAGTTTCAACGGAGGACACCTGATGAGGAGATCACCAGCGAAACCAACATCAATAATACGGCAGCTGATTCAACCCCTGAACTTGACGACTCTCTGAGCTCCAACCACCAAGGATCGCTTCTTCAAATTGTTGGCCAACTCTGTCCTTGGGTAGAACAACACCATCACCCTGAACCAGTGTGTATAAACTCCCATTTGAGCAATGATATTTGTAGTCAAGCAGCGCCTCTATAGGCTGTGCAATGGACTATATGTATACGGTACAGAACTGAGTTGATACACCCTGCCCTGAACTGAGGCTTGGAGCGAGTGTAACCATTTGAAAGATACCCTAAGCTTTCGACCCAGCAAAGGCTTTTCAGCCTATATGAGCTACTTCAAACGACTAGCAGCAAGCCACCCGAAGTCATAGGTTTGGCAGAGACCTTCACATTAATCTGGGCGTCATACTGAGCAAGCAACATCAAGAAACTCTAAGCTTTGGGCTAAATCAAGACCATCATGTGTGTGGCGCATTGAATTGGCGAATAATACACGCAGAGAACGATTTTGTTATTTCAACAAAAATCTTTTTGTAAAACAGATTTTGTTATTTTAACAATATTTTTTTGTTCATTCAACAAAAAAATTTTGTTGAATGAACAAAATCAATTTTGTCATAGACTTTTGTTAAATCAACAAAATAATTTTGTTATTTCCATTTGGATATTTTGAATTCTTAAAATAATGGCGCGATAGCGATACACGACTTCGCATGATTGTAACGTGTGCCGCGGTGAATCGGTATAGTGAGATGCAGTTGTTTCTCATATGTCCGATCAGCTATAAAATTTGAACATGGATTTAGCTACTGTACAATTATTAAAGTCGTGGGGTATGGGCTCTTTGATCCCTCACTTTAAAGGTAAGATGTGTATTTTAGTTTTAAGAAAACATGTTAATAATCTTACGTTTCGAAATCGAACCTAACAATTCGGTCTATATTTGCTTTTTATTCTCACAATCTCGAGCTTTTTTTAAATCCTTGGTTTGATTTATTATTTTATAGAAGAGCTTATAGATTATGACATTCTTATGGCATTGAGAGATTCTGCAATTGAAAAGCTGATTCCTAAAATTGGTTTACAAGAAAAGTTCAAATTAAAATTGAAAGCTTTTATATGTGATACTAAAAATGCCGATGTAAGTCTTGCTGTTTTCTTCATTATTTTCAAACCCAACTAGTAGCTATTTTTTAATTATCTGCTTTTTAAGCATTTCTTATTTATCATTACTGTATAAAAACATTAACAATAAAATATCAACATTTTGTTTTAATTTTAAATATCATTCGTCAAATTGTGCAATTTCGTCTCTTAAAAATGAGCTATTATTATTTTTATAATTTCTGTATAAATTAATGTATACAAGAAAAATCTTTATTAAGAACTGTTCAAAAATAATCATTGTAAACAAACTTCTCATTCACATGAACATAATTCATTTCTCATTGAATCTTAATACACGTTTAAAACAGAAAAATAAATGTGTTTTGTTTACATAATAAAACTTAGGTACGAAGAAATCTAAGAATTGTGTTTTTAGCACAAAAGAAAGCAATGAATGAAAAGTCAACGGTATTTTGAACTTGTATTTCAAATTTCATTCAGATTAATATTTTGATTAGCACAATTATTTTATATTTTACTATATTATAAAATTTGATTCAGTAATTGTATTAAACAATAAATTTTTGTTATAAACGCAATCTTTTATAAATTATATATATAAATGTCTGAATTTGATTGTTATGCATATTATTCAATAAAAGAAACTCTTTAAATTATATAGTCTATTGATACGGACACAGAAGATGTTTATGAGACACCAACAAAAAAAAACGTATACAGCAAACGTCATCGCCCAATCATAACATTGAAGAAAACTATCCTGCTTTTGATAAAGTAAATGATTTGGTAAGCATGATCATCAGAATTCAAAGTAATAAACATATTAACAAGAAAAGAAGACCAATCAATTTTATAATTATCAATAATATAACTCTTCTCTTTTTTCTGATTAATATGTATTGCAGGATTTAAGGCAATTTTTATCCAACACTTTATCAGGATCTTTGATCATTCAGTATTATGGGCATGAACACGATTTGAGGGAACAGCACAGAAGAAAATTAGTTGAAATCATAATTAATGGACTTGTAGACGTCAATTCGGACATTCAGTAAGACTTTTAAACCTGATTAGAAGCTGATATTTAATTATATTAATTATATACTCATTAATGTGAAAAAAATTAAACAATTTGTATTATGTAATTTATAGAAAAAATCTTCAGAATAAGCATCTTCACATACTTTCGACAAAGATTACAAATTTATTTCCAACGGAAGATGCCGAAATTTACTATGTTGCTCCAAAAACAGAAGGGCCAGATCAATTGATTGCCAAGGGAAAACTAGTAGACAAGTTTAGAAATTACAAACGTGATATATCAAAGCTTGCTTTTCAAGTTGATAACAGAGCGTCTCCTAATAATGAAGGTGAACATTTTATTGCTACACATAATATAATATAAATTCATATTTTTCATTTTAACATATAATGTCATTAGTTCATTCAGAATATATTAATAAAATTAGTAAAAACGACCCAATTAAAATTCATATTAAATTTTTTTGTTTTAATTAGATAATTTTGACGAAAGCCATGACTATCAGTGGTTGAAGTTTAATAAAAATCCTTGGATAGAGGTTCAAACACGTTGGAGTAAGTGTAGAGACTTGAGAAAACCAAATTGCGACAAAGCTGATAAGGTGCAAGAAGTATTTGAAAAATGGCCAATATTGAAACAACCACGTGGCTATAAATTGGTAAAATTGCTGCCTATAATGTATTTTATTAAGTAATTAATTGAATGTCATATTTCTTATGCATCCTTTTGCTTTTCAGTTAGTAAATGATTTTCAAAGTTTCTTTGACAACGACTTGGACTTGTTTTCAGTATGGCCTTCATATTATGAAAAGTTGTACCCGTTGATGGCTGAAGAAATTAAAGATGAGCATTCAATGCAACTATTAAAAACATTACAAAAAAGTACTCTATCTGAAGGTATACAGAATTTTAAAAAATAGTATCAAAAATGTGTAATTACTGTCATTCTAATTTAATTCATTTGAGTGTAGAAACCCGGATCATAACAACGTTACTTTTGTTACCTGCTCTTTGTCCACCTGTAGCAAGAATTACAATAAAAAAGAAAACTTGGAAGCCGACCATTTCAGAGTCAACAAATTCTTTTATTCTTCATGTAAAGGTATATAAAGTGTTGTAAATATTTTTTTAGTGTCTCTGTAATTCTCATTTAAAGGTCACTTTAATGCCTCTCTCCGGTGAAATTTTTTGCTATGACGCGAACATTGAGGGGTTAAGAAGCCAATATAATCGTTGATATTTTAGTTCACTAATATTCAATTTGAAATTCAAAACAATTATTATTTTTAGATACCAGGGAATATTGAAATAGCGTTGAATGAGCTACGACAGAAACATGCCAAGTTTAATATCTCTACGCAGCCTTTGATATTAGTGGTTGGGCCCAATTTATCGACACTGGACAGTATATATGTAGTCATCGATGAAACCCAATATCAGATGGACTCTGTACTTCAAGCTTTAGATGTGTGCTACAAATCTTTTCATGTTTTGAACGCAACGTATCCAAGGGAAAGCGAACAAGTTTGGATGGTTATTCAAAAATCGTTGTATAGGATGAAAACAAATTGGGACAAGAAAATACCAACGGTTACAGCGTTAGTTAAAAAATTGAACAAATGAAACCGTTGTGGTCTTGAGCAACTGTTCAAATTTGGTCAAGTTATATCAGAAATATATATTTTTTTGAGTTTATCGCATTATTTGTGTACATAGGTTCATTAAGATGTATACTTGTTTCATGTGTTCGAGTTTTTTTGATAAAATGAATTTACTTTTACGCCATATAGACTTGAAACATAAATTAACGGGAAATTTGATTTCACAGCATAGTAATGCAAGTTCTTGTTCTTCATCGGCACAAGCTAATATAGATAATTCGCTATTTTTGTCGGCAATTAGTCCTCAAACAGAAAATTTGAATAACTTAACACATGCAAATTTAACTCAATCAAGGAAAGAAAATGTCATTCCCAGTTTGCAAATGAAAAATACAATCAATCGCGAAGTTTTGAAGTTCGTAAGTAAACTTCAAGAAATGCCATCTTTACCTAACAAATACATAGATGATATTATCAGGCTTACAAATTCTTTTTTCACAGTATGTATTTCTACATTGCAAGACAATATTTCGCGTTTATTAATAAATGATGTTAATCCCAATACTAACAAGGATATTTCTAATTTATTTCAATTATTTACACGTACTTTTCACGACGTTAACACAGAACATAAAAGGTTTAAATTGTTCACTGAACTTGGCTATTATATTAGCCCGCAGACTTATGTTATTGGTACTAGAAGACATCCTGTATTAAAATCAAATAAAATTTCTATGAAAACAGTCAACTTTACTGGACAATTTATTTCCATGAAAAGTACGCTAACCAAGTTATTTGAACTGCTGTCTGTGTTAAAAGATATTTTAACCTATAACAAAGAGTTAAACAACATGAATCATAGCTATATGAGTAACTTTGTTCATGGCAAATTATATGGCAATTTGAAAAAAAAATACCCTAACAAATGTGTACTACCTGTTGTAATATACTATGATGATTTTGAAGCAAATAATCCGCTTGGATCCCACGCAGGCGTGCATAAATTAGGGGCTGTTTACTTCATGTTACCAACAATGCCTCCACAGTTTTTATCTAAACTAAAAAACATTTTCTGCGCGTTATTATTTCACACTTCTGACAGATCTCATTTTGGGAATAGAGCTACTTTTGCACCTCTTTTAAAGGAACTGATTGATTTAGAGAACACTGGTATTTCATTTGGTGATAAACAAATCTTCTTTTCTTGTCAATTGGTTATGGGTGATAATTTGGGAATACATCAAATTTGTGGTTTTGTCAATTCCTTTTCTGCAAATTATCCTTGCAGAATGTGCACAATTCATATAAGCCAACTACGCGAACTAACCGTTGAACATAAAGACATGCTTCGAAAAATTGAAAATTATCATCATGATTTACAATACCCAACAAAAGAAACAGGATTGTCAGAAGAATCGATTTGGAACGATTTACCATCATATCATGTTTTGCAAAATTTCTATATGGATATAATGCATGATTTCTTGGAAGGTGTTCTTCCAAACATATTAAGTAAAATAATTCTCCATTATACAGAAAAAGACATTGTTCCAATACAAGATCTTAATTCCCGGCTAGAAGCATACGATTTTGGGCCCATCGAGAGAAAAAATCATCTAAATTCTATTTCATTAGTTAATCTTAAAAATAAAAAGATTGGTTTTTCAGCTTCAGAAACTTTGATATTTGCAAAAAATTTTGGTATTATGATTGGTGATAAGGTACCCAAAAACGATGAACATTGGAATTTGTACTTATTGGCAAAAAAGATTTTAAATGTTATCGTCATGCGTTCATTTAATATTGATATTACAATTTATTTGAGAACTATTGTCACAGAGTTTCTTCAAGCTTATATTGATTTGTATGGGAAAACTCTAACTCCAAAATTTCATTTCTTGACCCACTATGCAACTGTGATTTTGCTTATAGGACCGCTTATAAATCTTTGGACTATGCGTTTTGAAGCGAAACATAAACAAAGTAAAATAATTGCTCATATTTCATGTAACAGAATGAACTTGCCATATACCTTAGCTAAAAGAAATCAGTTATCTTTATGTGCGAGATTTTTCAATGAAGATGGCTTCAATCAAGACATGGAATGCGGAGAAAAAAAGTTATATAATATGTACGAACTGCCTGACCATATCATCGAACACTTTAAAAAAACAACCAAAAACATTAATAATTTTTATGTTATATCAAGAGTCATAATAGGTAACATTTTGTATAAGCCTACAATGATATTAGTCACTGGATATGAAGATTATTTGCCTATATTTGCAAAAATATCTAACATCATGATTATAGAGAGCGATGAAATATTTTTCATTTGCAAAAAAATGGTTACTGTTGGTTTGTGCGCTCATGTTGACGCTTATGAAATTTTGTTCACTGATGATGTAATTGTTGCAAATTATGATGAATTGTATACAAAATTTCCAACTAATGGACATTATTCTGCCAATGGTGAATACTATGTATTGTATGATCACTAAATTGTATATACAAATTTATCAAAGTGTAAAATAAATATGTTTATAAATAACTATTAGCTCGCAAGGTTTTTATATATATTTGCCAGTTTATATTATTTATATTCTGCTTCTCTTGGAAACGGAGTACCAAATATTTTGTCAGTTCAAAAAAATCTACTGTATTCGGAATCTTTTAGACAAAATAATTTTGTCAAACTAACAAAATAATTTTGTCAAACTAACAAAATAAAAATTGTAAACTAACAAAATATAAACAACCAAATAATTTTGTTGAATCAACCAAATAATTTTGTGGAAAGAAACTTAACAAAATGTTTGTGTTGATTTTACCAAATTTTTGTTATATTAACAAAACAGTTTTCTGCGTGCAGGTTTGATAAATTGTAAGACTTACTCCACTCAAGAGTCTAGGATTGTCTCGGAATTTTTGTTCAGCTTTCTCAGGACCTCCAAGCTGTACCAGAAGGGTTCTGAAGGCTTTATCAGTTGGGACGAAAATAGTATATGGACCTGAAAAAACGAATTATTATTTGAATATAAAATACATATCACACATTCAGCTGTAAAACTGATGTTCCGCAAGGATTCTATATCAATATCGTGAATATATATCGTCGTGATGTCTATATTTTGTCTGTTTCTAAAACTTGGAAGATTTTTCGAAGAAGTTTATAATTTTGGAACTTTTGTTTGGTATCTGATATAAATAATTCTGTGGCAAATTGCAATAACCAGTTAACTGACATGATTATTTTCACAAAAATGATGTGTTATTTAACTATTTATAATAATATTTTGTTGGTTAACCCGCGAGTGGCCGCGCATACGGTCATTTTGCCGCCCAGACAATGATAACCGAGTGAAAGTTTTGTTGATAAACAAAGAGGTCGGAAAAGTACGCGGCCACTCCCGGGTTAACTAGTTCTATTGTTAAAAATTTATAATCACAATCTTCAGTCTAAGATATTTTTTACATAGGAGAAGAAAAATGTCTATAATAATAAATATTTTTTGCAATAAATTTGATTTTTTCTAAAATATCACTTAACTGGTTATTGCAAATAGCCACAGAATTGATATGAATAACGAAACATTTTATAAGATTGGAAATTTGAATTTTAAGATCAAAAGTAACGAAATATACTCATCCTTACCAGTTTCGTTTAAGACGTGATCTAATCCACTTTGAGTCAAGTATTTAGCCATCGCAAACAAACCTTCTCTTCTTAACAGCGTCGATAGACTGTCAAATGCTGGTAGCTGCGTAGATGGCGGAGTTGTTGTTCTATAATCATCCTGTTTGGTTAAACTATTAGACGGTGTGGACGAGATTGATCTGGGATTTGCTGATGAGCCGTATTGTTGAATGTAACTTTTTGTGTTGGATGTACTTCTGTAGGATGGAGTAGTTGATACGATGTTGCCCTCAACAGGAATTGTTGGCACGAATTGGCTCCGATGTTTATAGGACGAATCAGACGAGGAAATGGAATTATACAGGTGACTGGATACCGTTGAAGCCGAAGTGACATACTTGTCTGTTGTCGAAACTAAGTTTGGCGATATAGTTACGTAATGGACGTCGGAGGATTTACTACGGAAGCGAAAGCAGTGATTGCTTAGTAAAAAGTACTGAAGGAAAAAGTCTAGATGCTAGATTTATGTGAATAGTTTGAGAAGAGTTTCGTAAGGTAATATTTTGAAATGAATAATTATGCGTTATCTTCTTTTATCGAGATATGTAGGAATAAATTAAGACAGCTGATTGATTTACCTGGAAGGCTTTGCAGTAGTTGGTCTGAACGTGGTCCCGGAAGTAGTGGATCCCAAATTAGTGCTAGGAGGTGGTAGCTTCAATTCACCCTTTTTGATCCTTTCCACAATTGAATCTACATCATTTTCACTTTCTCGTTCAGCATTACCTTTTATTCCTTGAACCTTGTAACTTCCATCTGGTTGTTCTTCCAAAACTACAAAAGTTACTTTCTTAGCTGGTAAACTGGGCACTTTACCAACTTCTTCTAACTTTCCATCGTCTTTATGCCTCAAGACTTCAAAATCAGCTCCAGGCGGTAAAACCCCTTTCGTCAACTCTTCTAACACAGCCTTAGCAGGTTTGATAGTTGTCGTTCGTACATTAGTTGCAGAAGCCGTAGCTAAACCATTAGACGTCTGTATTACTTGGATTTTTTTTCCGTTTGGTAGAACTATGTCTCTAGTGGTAACATTTCTTTCAACGTCGTCATTATTAGCCTGCGCCAAGGCTATCTTCAGTTGCTTCAGTAATGCATCCTGGCTTAGATTTGCCTTTCCAGACTTACTATTTGCTTTATTGGCAGTCGTCGGTTTCTCTGTTTGGTAGATTATTTTTATTTGTGGCTTCGACTTTCCTAATTGAACAATTTGTGATTCCTGAGAATTTTGAAGCAAAGATAAGATGTTCTTTGAGATGTCTGGCACGTTATCATCTTGGAGTCTTTCTTGTCTGGAGGATTTAGCGGTTGTAGTTTTAGCTGTCGTAGTTGTAAACTTTTTTTGATGGTTGGCTATGGCTTTCAGAAAAAGCTCACTTTCTGCTGGAGTTATTCTTCTGGCTGTTGGCGAGGAAAGTA
>JABFPD010000535.1:0-11110 GCA_022817545.1 Cremastobaeus sp. ZL-2020 | reverse complement strand
TTCCGTATCAACAAATATGTGAATGTATTTGGATATATCATTTTATGTCAATGAATAAATGAAGACATGAATTGCAAACTATTATGAATTAATTATCATTTATCCTTGAAATATCAAATAATCCCAAGTGAAGGTATATAGGATTTTGTAACAATATAAATATTCCTAAAAACTTATATATCTGAAAATCCTTATATGCATAAATATATATTCAAATAAAAGTATTTAATGTAGTATGATAATTTGACGTTAAATGTCCATATAACTAAGTATACTTACACTTTATAATTTTGTAATTATAATGAAGTTATGGTGTAATTAAGTAATATATTTTTTAAAATTACTCTCACATTTTCATAACATATTAAAGTGTACTCAGTACCTAAATCAAGTTTTTTTTGCAATGTGCAAAGGTTTCAGTGCCATTTGTGGATTGAAGTTATGTGTAAAAAATTATGCTGCCAGTTTTTTTATTTTCTCAAATAATCAAGTTACAATTTTCGCTAAACATAAAATACACAATGTTTTTACATTATAAATACATTATAAAATTTATAATGTTGATTGACACATTAAACAAAATTTTATGAAGAGTACAAACATTTTTATCGAAGAATCATTTGAACAGTTATTAATTTCACAGTCACAACGAATTTAAAAAGTAATTTAAAAGTAAGATTACAATCTTCTTAAAGGAACTGAAATGGTTTATTGTTGCATATATATAATTGAAATCATCAATAAAGACAAAATAGACCATTTTTCCTCAACTAGTTTAGAAGAAACTATATAAAAACTCAGCTACAAATTGTAAATGAAAAACTAAAACATATCAACTGGAAAAATCAAAGATGTCAATATGTTTTAAATACGTTTAAATACTACCAACGGTGGTTATGTCCTGCCACACATTGATTTGGAGCATAAGAATGCCTACAAGTGCAAGGCGGAGTCCAGAATGCATGCTGATTATAAGAATAGCATGGTCCAGTATATGGTGCATTATATGGTCGATAATAGTTTCTATTATACGATCCATTATATGGTCTACGATATTGTCCATCGTATGAATGATTGGGCTTCTTATAATGTCCACGATAGGAGTTACTATACGATTGATGGTATGTGGATCGTAATTTCTGTGTTTCTTTTCTGACGGCATTCTTTATAATCTGTAAAATAGACACACAGAAAATTTGTTATTAATAAGATTCTTATAAGTTGAATGATAAAATTGATTACAGAATTATTAAAACTTTAAAATTTAATTGTATTTGTAAAAAAGTAATTTATCTAATTAAATAATTAACCATTATTAAGATTTTTTTAATTGTAAAATTTATTATATTGTATACAAATAAAACTTTATTTTTTTCTGTGTAAAAATTAATTAAATTGAAAAAACCTTTTTCATAGCTGCTCCACTAATCAGTCCAATTTCCTGGTCACTCGCATTTGTTGCTGAATGAATATCTTGATTACTGTTTCTATGTTGTTGAAAATCTCGTTTATTCTTGTGAACATTTTGGTCCTTATATTGCATTTTTTTAGTATCATAATCCTGACATCCCTTTTTATTCTCATGTTTTGTAATAATATTGCTAGCATATGGATTTTCATGAAGACTAACATTATGAGCAGATTGGGGATCGTTCTCTGAGGCTACTTCAACAGTGATAGCATCTAAATCCTCATTTTCAAAATCAACGTTACCAGTTGTTGCATTGTACTGTAGATGATGAATGAATGTTGCTTTCTTAGTTGGATGGCAGTCATCTAAGGAGAAATTATCTCCTGATTTTTTTTTATTTGAATATGGCTTAGTTGTGTCCCTATTCATTGGCTGCTTGCTCATCTTAGAAGAGTTCTCTGTAGTTCTTGCAGCTTGTTCATCGCCATGTTGAGATTTAGTATTGTAGAATACTCTGGACGTCTTGTTAGAGGTTGTTTTACTTGAAATTGACTTCTTTGGAATAGGTGTATTCGGTGCAATCTATAAGTATGGATAATTCAATTTGTGTATTAATTATTGCAATACTTTTCACTAATAATTAATAACAATCATTACAATGATTATTTTTATGACACCTATAACCAGGAGAAAAATCACCCTGATAGCTAGATTTATGTACATTTTTTATGTAAAATTGATTTGAATACTTTATATAAAAATTGTTTCAATAGAAATAAAGATCTGAATTTTACATAAAATTTACACAAACCTATTTCCACATTGTAAGAGCATAATTTCAGAAAGTTTTCAAAAACAAATTTTGAATCTATTTTTCATGAGTTTCTTTTTTTTAATACAAATTAAAATATTGTAAATAATTTGAAATTTATGAAACGTTATAGGTGAGCCTAATAATTATCGTAAAATTGATTTCTTTAAAAAAACATTAAGAATATCTTTATGAAATATTTCGACATAAAATGAGCAGATAGATTTACGTTAATTTTATGTAATATTCAAAAATAACGCTATAAAAATTAGTTAAGAATTAAAATAACCGACTAAAAAATATTCAAGAAAGCAACTTCTTTCTATTATTTAAAAATGAAGAAAAATAAAATAAACATTATGTTATTTAAGTTTTTGTCGAAATAATGTATTTTCAAACTTACGAGTGATTGCGTTCCAGTGCTTCGCCCTGAAAATGAAACAAGGATCAGATTATCTCAAAGAAACAAATTTTCAACCCTATAGAGTCTAAAGCATGTAACAGAAAAAATTATTTTCATTAATACGACGAATTTTTATAATTAAATATTTTCTCTCTTTCTTTTACAATCACGCTTGTTATAATCAACTTTATGAAACTTCAGTTACAACAAAATAATCGTTTTTATTATTGTAAAATTGTATAAGTTATTTCGAGTTATTTATTTTGAAATCATTTTTTGTTTAATTTTCTCAAATATTACAATTTCAAAGAGAAAAATTTTAACACTTCAGCTTTAAAACAGTAGAAATGAAAACATGTCGTTTTCAAATAGAATTTCATTCTTTCTCTACTTACTTGTATTATAGGCCATTTTATCACTCCAATTTATGCCTAAATTTAATTAGATTTCGTTGTCTTGAGATATGGCACTGTAAATACAAACTGTAATACGAACAATGCGTATATATTTATTAGGAAAATGGCGGTTGTAAGTATGGATATAAAATTCTATGAATTTTATATCTATATGCTGTATATGCTGCACAATGATTGGTTAATAATGAAAGTCTATATATATAGTGAAACTTTCAGTTAAAAATTACCAATACAGATTTTGTATAATTTTACTTTCCAATTATATTGAAATTTAAAAAAATTTTTTTACAAAAATTCTATAATAATTATAAATAAAATATAAACTATAAAAACTATAAAAATAATCAGCAACCAAACAATTTCAAATTCATAGTCGAGTTTGAATTTGCCTCATTTCCCTTATTTTGAAGGAAGCGCTAGCAGTTACAAGAGATATTCTTTTGTATTATGGACGTTATCGGCGTCAATTTACAAGACGTTTAATATATTCAGTTTAGTGCTGTTTTTTAATTGCAAACCGCAAAACAAGCAAGAATTGCTTAAATTTTGCCAAGTATCTGTTATCTTGCCATAATTTGAAAGTTGTTTACGATTAACACCTTCACATATAATGAATACTTTTATAGGTTAAGTTTGGAAATTTTAATATAATACAGGTGCATTCAAACGTTCAGTGTCTAAACATGGGACATTTACAGAAGCGAGGGAAAAAAACACCGTCTGAAATTGCTCGACTTTCCAATAAACGTAGAAGGTATTATTTTTTAAAAATCATGAATAATTATTCTATAACAAAATTACATTTTCCTGACTAACTTGTTTCATCCTGACTGCAATGTATTTTTTCTGTTTAATAAAATTAAATTATTCAATCGTTTCCATGCAACTTTGTCTTTATCAGCTGTTTTCAAAAGTAAAATATTTAATTCTTTAACTTGCTGTAATAATTTCACGGTTTTTATAAATGATTAAAAAATGTATCAATGTTTTGTGATCCAATAAGAGGACAACTCAAACTTTGCATGCCTGCAGACAGGCATAAAAGCAAGCCTTTTGCACGTCTTGAAACAATAATTAAATATTTTCAATTGAAAATTTTATTATGGATAAAACATTTGTTTACATATTTTAAAAAAGACAACTGTTATTATAATTTGTTGTTCTTTTTCAAGGTAATTTCTATGCAGAGTTTGAAATAAATTTAAAAAAAGAGTCGAGATAAAGTTTTTGTTTGCGCACATTATTTTGAAGGAGTTAAATTTCCCCAAGTTTTGACGCTTTTTTTATTTCACAATTTTTTATTCAAAATTTGGATTTAAAATAATGTCACATTTAATTGCAAACATATTTTTCTGAAAACTTTAAATTAAAGATAAAAGTAGTTTAATTTTCTAGGTAATTTTTGAGTTCAAAATAGTCTTGCTATTTTATTTTTATACCTTTTATTAACTTTTGCTTACTTGCACGAGATGCAATATCATACATTACAGACGTCTTTGAAGGCCTTAGTCTTCAGTATATACAGTCAATATATTTACATTAATTTTGACATTATAATTCACTCTTTCTTTCATTCTTAATCAGCTCGATCTGATTATTATTTTATTTATTTGAACCAATGAGATTTCTACTTAAGTTTTTAGTTGAAGTCAGATCTATAAAGCCCCCAATTTTCGTTTAAATTCTCATGCTTTGTCCTGATTGGCTTTCGTTAGAAATAGAAACTGGAAGTTGTAGGATGAAAACCGGATGAACAGGTAGCAGATGTGTTGAATGCAAAGTTTATTGTTTACAGTTTTCAAAATTGCGAAATTTAAACCTAATTTTTTGAGAGAACGAGGTCTCAGCTTCACTTAATGCAGTCTTAGTTTTGTACTTTGTTGTGGTTCGTTATGTGAAAGTTGTCAGTATGCAAATGTGAATACAGTTACGTCAAGATATGTGCTATTATTTCAAATGTTTGTGATCGACAATAACTAGGGGTAGGAGTTTTGTAGGAGTTTTGTATCTCAAAACTCCTACTTTCACCTGTGGAAACTAACATTACGTACGTATTTTTAAAAAAAGGTTGTTTGCGCTCCCAAAACAATGTACAAAACAGTGTGCATGTTTTTTTCTGTTTTACTTTTTAAACTTAGAATACCTTGTTTTGGGAATGTGAATAGTCACCACTTATGAATAGTCACAAATTATGTCTAAAATTATGTTTCATTTTGTTACGTGAACAAGGAAACTATCAGAAAAATTGTCTCCATTTCGATATCAGCACACGCAAATAAGAAATATTGCTAAATATTATTGCTATTAGCTTATTAATTTGTAAAATGTGAAAACGAGATAAGTTTAAAATCTTTTCAAATAATACGTCATGGTTCTTTTTTCATTACTGCAATTTTTACAGATGATAAAATTATTTATATATAACTTAATGAATGTATGTAAAAAACTACCAAAACTAATCCTCTGAATTAAAGTCTAGATAGTCAAAATTTTATTGGAAAAGTTTCCTTGTGTTTTTCCATTATTTTGTGTTGCAAATGAGACTTGATTTTAATCAACTAATAAAATAATGGTATTAATAGAAAATATGTTTTCAGGCTCCAAATCTATTTCTCCAATTATTAAATCAACTCACTACACAGAAGTAACCATGGATATCTCGAAAGTGAACAATAAATTCCGAAAAGCAGTGCCAATACCTATCAAAATGTTGTCCTTGTTACATACAGCTCACGAGAGGGATGGCAATTACAAAACGATAGCGAATAATTTATCAGTTGATAAAAGAAAAGACAATGAAGATTCAGAAACAATCCAGAATTGAACTGATTCAATGTCGACCCACGAAAGTTGAAGAAAGAAGCCACAGTTTATCCAAAATTTTACAATATCAACTAGTGATAATGTTATCATGACGAACAGGCGACAAAGGAGAGCATTTTGCAACCACCAGCTAGAATATGGTACAATGAAATTAAAATATACTCCTCATATCGAAATGTCATTGCTTTGTTTGTCTCAACACAATATTTTTCAAACACCCGATTGTCCGCAATTGACAAATGGTAAATCTGTTCATTCGGTGCCGTTCAAAACAACATCCTACGTATGAATCTGAAATTTACTACATTAATGTTTGTTCAAGATTTTTTATTATTTATTTCTCTTTCTGTTCGTAGGTATCTAAAATCTAAAGTTAAACATGTCAGGCAACCACTGGCAACAAGAGTGGTTTTCAAATGTAAACAAGCCAATCTAATGATGTGTAAACTGTCTGCGAGGATAACCAAAAATCGCGAAGAACCAAATGTCAAGAAAACAACTTTCCCAGAGGCACCAACAGCCAAGGAAATGTTTGCACTACAAATGTTTCTGAGAATCGACTCCAGCAAACCCATCAACACCTTCGGTACTTTCAGAACCTGCTGAAAAAAGTCCATACTCCCAGCAGTGAAGAAAGTCCAACGAAGATGTCAGTACCAGCTCCAGTAAATCCAGATGTTTCTGGAACAAATTCAACATTTCCAGTAATCGAAGAGGCTCTTGCTATTATATCACAAGCTGAACTAGACAAACAAATGTCACATCCACGGGATTCAAATAGTGCTCCAATTTTTCAATGAGCATTGCCAAAAGCATCCGAGAAAACTTGCAATGTTAAAATTAAAGTCAAGAATGAAGACTTTCTGATTCTTAATGTTATAGGAAAGGTTATGTCTGCAGAAGTCTTACAGGTACAGAATATTCAGGAAATTGTCTAATATTCTATTTGATTTTTAGGAGATGGGTTGAACATAGTGAATTGCGCCTATTTGAATGTATATTTAAAATAATTATACATAAAATGTAAAATACATTTTGTATTGAGTATAAAAATAATATTATAAAACGTTTGTAGTGTAATATATACAAAATTGCACCTTTCAATACAAAGCAATTTTTTTTATTAAGAAAAAATCAATTTATAATTATTTGTTTCTTACGTGATATGACTTTTTTTAAATTTGCAGATTCTGCAAAATTAAATATGTTTAATTCAGAATTGTACTACAGTAAGCAAGCATGATTTAACATACATTTTTCAATTACAATTAGCTAAACACTTTTTTTGTAATTCAACAGCATTTTGTCGATACAAATGTATATAATCTGGTAAGATTGAAATGTCTCATACTCCAACATAGGAAGCAAAAGCCTGTCAGATACCCTGCCATAGACTATATCGGGTTTGTCACTTGTAGTCACGTGTAGTCACTGATTGAGTGACTACACTACCGCATGTAGGTTCAGTATATACCTGAAGTTATTGTTGTTTTTGTATTAATTAATCTCACTATACACTAATACAATTAAATTAATGCAAAATTTGAATCTAGATACAATAGGTATTATAGTTACTTTATCTTGAGGTACGTGTTCGACAAAGTCTTAAATTACCTATCTGAGCAGACATAAATATGAATCTGCAGGTAAATACATTGACAAGAAAGTAATTATACTTTATCTTGTCACGCTACATCTGATTTGATTACACAAAATGTATTTTAATAAAATTGTTATTCTTTGATCAAAATTTATAAGTAAACCTCAAAATTTACCTATCAACCTAAAATGGTAACTAATTTGGACATGAACATTAGATTTGAATGCTTCTTGTGTAAGTTAAGTAATTGCCAATTGAATGACAAATTGAAAAATGTTTAATCTGTTATCAAAGCTTTCTGCTCCAATTTATTCAGTTACAGTATTTTACGCAACTGCGATCAAATCAAATGTAATCTGATAAATGTAACGAGATGAAGCAGTATTACTTTGTTTTAAATGTATTTACCTTCAAATTCACAATTTCATTCTTTATACAGATAATTACTGCTTTTGTCGAATATGTATTTCAAGATAAAGTAAATATAATACTGAGCCTAAATGCAAATTGTACACCAATTCCTTGACCAATTCTGTATAATAAGTTTACAGTGATAATAACTGACAGAACAACAATGATTGAATGTACAGGCAGTAGTGCAGTCAATTAATCTGAATTGACTTACTTGACATAGTCTATGACAAACTGTCCAATGAGTGTCTGCTCAACATTTTGGAGCATGAGATATTAATCATTCAATTAAACTTTTTCATCTATTCAAGTTTATTTGCTTGTGACAAGTTAAATTGTAACATAATAAAGCATTTTAAACTAACAATTTTTGCAAGTTGTCAATCAATTTAATGTAATTTGTTTCAATAAAAATTAGTTAGAAAATTTTTTGCAATTCAACAGCTTAATGATGAAAATAATACATAAAAGAAAAAGATAGTTCAGTTTAATTGAGTTATGAATGTCTCATGCTCCAAAATGTAACTCAAACACACATCACACAGTCTGTCATAGACTTTGTCGAGCATGTCACTCTGATTCAGTGACTTTACTATTGCATGTAGATTCAGTTTATACCTACAATTATTGTTCTTGTATCAGTTATTCTCATTATATGCCTATTCAATTGAAATAATGCAGAAATTGCATGTAGACTCAATATTATAGTTACTTTCTCTTGAGGTACGTGCTTGACAAAAACTTAAATTACCTATCTGAGAAGACAAATTATGAAACTGTAGGTAAATACATTGAGAAGAAAGTAATTTTCCTTTATTTTGTCACGCTACATCTGATTTGATTGCACAAAATGCAATTTATTTAAAAAATATATTGCAATTTCTTTAATAAAATTTATCATTAAACCTGAAAATTTTCCTATCAGCCTAAAACGGTGACTGATTTGGATATTAACATTACATTTGAAGGTTGCTTGTGTTAATTATATATTTGCTAATTGAATGACAAATAGAAACATGTTTTACTTATTATCAAAGCTTTTTGCTCCAATTTGTTCAGTTACAGTATTTTACACAACTGAAATGCATTTTGTGCGATCAAATCAGATGTCATATGATAAATGTAAAAAGATAAAGTAGTATTACTGTACTTTAAATATATTTACCTTCAAATTCACAATTTGACTCCTCATATAGGTAATTGCAGACTTTGTCGAATATGTATCTCAAGGTAAAGTTAGTATAATGCTGTACCTAGATGCAAATTGTACACTAATTCTATTATCAGTGTACAATGATAATAATTGACACAATAACAATGATTGAATGTAAAAATTTAATCTACAAGCAGTAGTTCAGTCAATTAATCTAAATTAATTTACTCGACATAGTCTATGACAAATTGTCTAATGGATGTTTGCTCAACATTTTGGAGCAAAAGGTATTAATCGTTCAATTAAACTTTAATATCCATTCAAGTTTGTTTGCTTATAACAAGTTCAATTGTAACACACTAACTCATTTTAAACTGACAATTTTGACAGTTGTCACTCAATTCAAGGTACTTTGTTGAATAAAAATTAGCTAATAATTTTTTTTCAATTGAACTGCTTTATGATAAAAAAAGTACACATAAAGGAAAAAGATAGATACATTTAATTGAGTGATGAATATCTTATGCTCCAAAATGTTACTCAAACACCCATCAGACAGTCTGTCATAGACTTTGTCGAGCATGTCACTTCAGGTTGAGTAACTACACTACTGCTTGTATATTCTATTTATACATTCAATCATTGTTGTATTTTCAATTATTATCACTATACATTGATTCAATGGAATTGATGTAAAATTTGCATCATTAAAAATATACTTTTTCTGGAATTTTTTTAAGAACTTGTGAGAGGTAGTTTAGGTAGAGATAAATGTATGGGAGGGAGTGTTTATGATATTTGAACTCAGTGGCGCTATACCACTGATTTGTATATCGTTTCATGATTTAATTGTTTTCATTTCATTAATAAATTTTTTAATTGCAAATTATTAATTAGCTTTAAACATTTATCATTGTATATATATATATATATATATATATATATATATATATATATATCTATTTTAAAAATATTATTTTTTAAAATATAATTTAACATTTTTTTCATTCAAAAAATATTTCTCATTACGGTTTAAGTGGAACAGTGCATTATATAATACTGAAACTTGTAGGATTGATAGATATTTATCAAGGAGTGATTTTAAAAATCTGTGACATAACTAGTTGAAAATTTGCAGCTGCAATTCAGACTTGGTCTTCTGAAGCAGCTTTTGATATAGTGAGTGCACGTCAAGTGAGGAAAATGTTACTTTTTTCCAAACATACATATCTCAAAATAAAACAAGAAAAATTCACTGCCTTATGGCGAGTTTTGAATGTTTGCAGTAAAGTGAAATTTTCTACACTCTACATGCACTCATTGTATCAAAAGCTGCTTCAAAGGTCCAAATCTTAATAGTAGCAGCAAATGTTTACCTAGTTATGTCACAGATTTATAATTTCTCCCCTAAGACATAGCGTTGAGTGATTCGTCGAATGAATGATTTCAGGTAAAATAGTCTACTGATGAAGTTTTAAAACAAATTTGGCTTTTTATTGGAATGATCATTTCATATATGTATAATTTGAGCTGTTTATAAGATGCTGTATGCAAATTTTGCAAAAAATTGGCATAAATCTAAAAAATATAGTATCTCTAGTTAAGTAATCAAAATTGCAAAATAGCATTTTATATTAGACATATATCACATAGGCTTTCTTAAAAAATGCCAATCTTGCCTGTAAAATTGATCAATGTACTATTTTACCTGAAATCATTCATTCGACGAATCATTCATCACAATGCCTTAGGAGTGAAATTATAAATGTGTGGCATAACTAGTTGAAAATTTGCAGCTGCTATTCAGACTTGGTCTTCTGAAGCAGCTTTTGATATAGTGAGTGCATGTCGAGTGAGAAAAATGTTACTTTTTTCCAAACATACATATCTCAAAATAAAGCAAGAAAAGCTCACTGCCTTATGGCGAGTTTTGAATGTTTGCAGTAAAGTGAAATTTTCTACACTCTACATGCACTCATTGTATCAAAAGCTGCTTCAAAGGTCCAAATCTTAATAGTAGCAGCAAATGTTTACCTAGTTATGTCACAGATTTATAATTTCTCCCCTAAGACATAGCGTTGA
>JABFPD010000534.1:0-11115 GCA_022817545.1 Cremastobaeus sp. ZL-2020 | reverse complement strand
TGGTCGTTTTTACATATCATATAGAATGTCTTCGTTGGATTCAAGAACATCGAGTTTTTGCTCATCCAGTTATCCAGAAGAGACATTGCAAAATTTAATTTTGTCTCCATAGCATCCATACTCTTTTCCGTGACGTACAGCATTGTGTCGTCAGCAAACATTCTGATTTCACAATGCTGGCCAAGATGTTGTTTCAAGTCATTTATATAGAGTATGAATAATATGGGCCCCAGGACAGAACCCTGCGGAACACCGTATTTTATATTGCGGGCGTCTGACATAAATCCATTTACAAATGTTTGTTGTTTCCTATTTGTCAAGTAGTCCGTGAACCATTGTAGTACGGTTCCTTTAATACCATATTTATACATTTTTTTTAATAAAATATCACAGTCTATTGTTTCAAAGGCGCGTTTATAATCTATAAAAATAATACCTACATAATTTTTTTCACTAATTGCTGTCGTCCATTTATCTAATACTAGCTGTAACGCAGTCTCACAAGAGAAGCCTTTTCGAAAACCAGCTTGCTCTTTAATTAAAATATCATTTACATTTAAAAAATTTTCTAGCTGCTCTTTTACAATTAATTCTAAAATTTTCTCATATATAGGCAGCTGATTAATCGGACGAAAATCACATGCTTTATTCGAATTCGCTTTTTTTCGTATCGGTGTGACCGTTGAGATTTTCCAATCCGATGGAAACATACCATATTGCAAAGAAAGATTTAAAATGTGGAGAAACTCTTCACCTATGGACTGAAAAACATTTTTTAAAATTTTTTTATTAATCCCGTCCATTGATCCTTTATTTTTATCTAAATTTTCAATTATTTTATTTAATTTATCCATGTTAATTTCGTCAAATTTGTTCCAATAATTTAAAGTATCATAAATAAATAAATTATTATCTATGTTAGTATTGTCATTATTTAAAATTATATTTTCGATACTTTGTATAAAATAATTGTTAAATTTATTACTTAAATGTTTATCGTTTTTCGTTTCTATTCCGTCATTTTCAAATTTAATATTTTTAAAATTAATTAGTGTTTTTTTATTTTTTCTCAAAAGTTCATTTATTGTATCAAACATTTTATTTGGATCATTTCTTGTATCATCTATTTTAATTTCGAAATAATTTCTTTTTGCTATGCGACTCATTTTAACAATTTCATTTCTTTTACTTTTGTATTCAGTCCAATAGGTATTGTCCCCGGTAATTTTATATTGTTTAAAAAGATTGTCACGATTTTTCATTTCGCTTTTTATTTCGGGTGTAAACCATTTATTTTCTTTATCTTTTCTACGATATTCAGTTACTGGCGCCATCTCGTTCAAAGTGTCTGATATCGCAGAAATAAAATTATTCGTTTTTGTGTTAAAATGTATCTTTCCGTTTACATTATTTACAGTATTTACATACGTTAAATTATTTACACTATTTACACACTTTAAATTATTTACATTATTTATACTATTTACATTAAATAAATAACTTAAACTATATCTATTTACACTTTCTTCATTATCGTCATTTTTTAATTTATTAAAATTATCCCTTAATTTAATTATAAATAAGTTATCATCTAAATTTTTCAAATTTCTTTTAAAATATTTTGTAAAATTGTCTTTTTTGTTATTATTAAAAATTACCGATATCCAGTCATGGTCGGAAACTTTTGGTGTGTTTTGGACGACAGATGTTAAGTTCATGTTCGAAAACACTAAATCTATAAGAGTTTTACTAGAAGATGTTGTTCTAGTCGGTTCTTTCACTGATTGTGTCATTCCCCTTGTTGTAAATATATTATCCAATTTATTCTCATAGTAACGGCGATTCAGCATATCCATGTTGAAGTCGCCCATTACTATCAGGTTTTCTTTTTTCAAAAGTTCGTCACATTTATTTTCCAAAAAGTCTAAAAATGTTGCGTCTGAAGAACTCGGGGAATGATACAAAAACAGTATATTACCCTTATAAAACTCTTCACTAAGTTTAATCCCGACACACCAATAGTTTCCTTCTAACTTTGTCGAGAACAAAAATTTATATTTGACACATTGACGCACGTAAACAATTACACCACCAGTGTGTCTGTTTTCGGCGTCGCAACGAAACATGTCAAATCCATTTATTGTCAATTCATTATCCAAGATGTTGTTGGTAGTTCTCGACTCAGTTAGTGCCACGATCTGAATATTTTTACTTTTAATTAGATAGTCTTCGACTTCATCAAACTTATTTAATATACTTTGAATATTTACGCATGTTATAATTTTATTTTTAAAAATATGTTTCTTTAGTTGCTAATCAGAAGTTTGAAAATTCTTTAAAACGCGTAAATAATGGGGACAACTTCTGTCAGTTGGCGCGTGATTAATATTAATATTTTTTAAATTATATTTTTTTATTTGGTTTACACAATTTATACACGTTTTTATTTTATTCGCGTTCGGACAATCTTTTCCGCTGTGTTTATCGGCACAGTGATGACAGGCGATGTCTTTTTTGCAAGTTTTGTTTGTGTGACCATATCCCCAACAGTTAAAACATCTTTTTATATTTATCATGTCAAAGATTCGACACCTTTGCCATCCCAAATATAAAATTCCTCCCCTTAAAAGTTGTTGATGATGGTCACCACTCATTTCAATAATCATTGACCAGTGTTTTGTATTTTCCATATTTAAATTAATTTTTTTAATAATTTTAAAATTGTCATCATTTGTTAAAATTTCATTTTGCTCTTTAATAATTGTTATTAATTCATCATTACTTTTATTAAACTGGTCAATATCGATACCTATTACTTTAGCTTTATAAGATTTTTTAATTGTATTTTTGGGTTCGATTACTTCAATTTCATCTCCAACTTTACTTTTTATTTCATTACTCAATATTTTTTCATTTTTATTGCATTCGATAATCACTGTGCCTTTTTTACTCGTTGTTATTTTATTTATCCCGATGTTCAATTTGCCAACGTCTATTTTATCTTGTACCGTCTTTTGAATATTTATGTTGGCGTCTTGATGTTTTTGTATCAAAATAATATTATTTGTTTTCTGTTTTTTTACAGCATCGGAATATTTGACGATTTCAGAAGATTTATCCACATTTTTTGAGCTTATCATTTTCACGTCATTTCTCAATTCAACAATTTCGTTCTTTAAATTGCTATCGTTATCTTGTAAAAAATCTTTTAATTTATTACAATCGTTTTTCATATCGCTATTCGTTATTACTGTTTTCAATTCTATAATTTCATTTTTTAAAAGGTTAATTTCTTTTTTTAAAGTTTCTGTTTGTTATTAATTAATTGTGTAAAAAAATTCTTTAAAGTTGAAAAATTTTTGTCCAAAATATCGTCTAATTCATCATCGGATTGTATCTCAACATTCACTTCGAAAGCAGAAAAATTTTAAATAATCCGGGTAAAAGTTTCGCAGATCACAACGCCACAGCGGACGATCTGCTTAATAACTGAAAAGCTTCAGTTCCTAATGTTTTGTCATTATTTGTATACTTTCTTTCATTACAGATATCATCGTTAAAACGTATATACATATTTGTAATACAAGTCACGAATTTCAATAGAGTACGCAACTTTTTTTTCCTTTCAATTTTTGAACGACAGTCGCAAAAACGAAATACAGATAATACAGCCGGAGACAAAGTTATAAATCTGGCAATGAGAGTTGAGAGTTTTTTTTCCTTCTCTGTTTCCTTATCACTTTGTCTCACTTTTTTCTAGGAATTCGCGGGTTTGCATTTACTTTTTGTTCTCAAAGCTCAGTCCCGCGTTTATGGATTGTAGGTACGATTAGCTTATTATTCGGGTCCTTTGTCGGCAGCTCACCGTGAGCTTCAAAGCTCGCGAATGAGTTTGTGTAAGTGATGCGTTCTCTATGTTGTTTTAGAGTATTCGCGAGACTCCGTGAATATCATTCGATAACTTTATCGAGACCTGCATTAATTAACGACATTTCCAATCAACTTTAAAGCGCTGGGACGAGCGCGCTAGACGAACGAGCCTCTTGTCAAGCTTCCAGCCAATTTCCTACGATGGTAGTTTTGTGAAAAATCGACGGTCCACCCTTCTGAACAAAATCGCAGTCACTTAAGTCAAAACGTCTGTCCGTTTTGAACACAACAGCATTCACAATTAGCGAACATTCGCGATTATTTGGCTGAACGAAGAGGCTTGTAGGGAGATGATCAGAAACCGCTAAAGGAAAGGACAGGGTGGGAGGAGGTAAGTTTTGTCGACGCCGAGGATCTCATCCATTAACATCAGAGCTAATTTTGACAAAGTAGGAATCATAGCGAGTTGCGAGCGCGAGCGGATCCGCGGATCGAAGGACAAAGGTTGGAAGCGGTAGCACGAGGAAGGACGCAGAGTCACCGGGGGTGGAACGGTAGAGTATATTATACAATGCTATCTGCCTGCCCACAATCGCATACAACTCTCGAGTCATTGTTTTCTGCTACCTACAGATGTGCGCCGCTCTTCATTGTCGGATTATAGAGAAATGCTGGATGCAGGAGTATGAGGAGAGGATAAGGCAACGCGGAGGGATAGCGAGAGGCAACGAGTAGCGCTGCTGGAGCGGTACCCCGAAAAGGAACCTGTCTGTTTTGTTGACGCATCGAAATCGCGCGTGTGCTCGAGGTGCTGTTTGGAACACAGAAATGTTGTTTATCGTTAGCATCGAAAAGCAACAGTTTTGGAATTAATTTTTGACGTTAAACAGATGAAGCAATCAGGGGTCTCGACAACAAAAACTATTAAATTTGATATAAAAAATTAGTACATCGTAAACGAAGGATTTATTTTTGAGGGTTTCAGCCCTTTATATATATGTACATGAAGAAAAAAATTATAACTGTAGCAAGTTTTTGGAAATCTACTGACATAAGGAAAAACACGAGGATTTTTATCTAGTAAGTTTGGTAAAATTTGCCCACTACTCGGTAAAAATTACTTTAATATTTTAGAGAAATTTTATAAAATTTACGAATCTTTATATCTTTCCTTATGTCAATAGATTACTAGAAATTTGGTAAGAATTAAAATTTGGTTTCTCAGTTTAATATTCGGGTTTAACCCTCAACGACCCTACGGGGGTAAAAATGGGACAACATTTTTTTTTAAATAAGTTCTTTCGAAATGATTTTTTACTTTTTTAGAATTTTAGAAATTTAGAATTTAGAATTTTAGAATAGAACCAGCTCGATACGATAATTTTGTCTTATACTAATCTTTGACTTCGCAACAAATTGCCCAAAATACGTGGGGTAGCTGAGGGTTAATAAACCTTGTTTTAAAAAAAAGCGGTCGAAATGTTTCCATAATAAAGAGTGCTCTCAAGTGTCGAAGATCGATACCAGCTAAGAATATATTTTTCATTTATTGTCCGATAAATAAATTTTATCTGAGCAAACCTAAAAAATGTTTTTATTTGGTGATGATTTCTTAAATATATCTTGTTTTGCTAAAATAGCAAAAAATCCATAATGATCCATAATTTTGTTCCAAAATTTTTTCCTGCGTTTAGCATTTATTTGTTCGGAAACTTTGGCAATAGATCTTCCTATAGAAATATTTGACGTATTTTTCACAAAGTTTCAACCAGAGACATTGGTTTCTTACAAAGAAACTTACATGTGAAGTTTTTGTGTTTTATGTATACACCCGAGGAGTAAAATCAGAAGGCAAACGACTTTGAGTACCTGAAGGTTAAACATGATTAATTAGTTCTTCTTCAATATATTAGACGTTATTACCATGACTCTTGCATAGTAAAGAGGGGTCTGTCTGTAATCTCGCGACAGATTGTAAAATCCCCCACCTGTACTTCAACTAAATTAAAGAGATGATGACATCTAATCACTCGCGTCTTATCACAGCTTTAAATGAAGCGCAATAGAGCACATGCTTACTTTGATATCCGCTAATTTTGCCTCAGAAGGCGAGAGCTAGGAACTGCCTTCTTAATTTAGACACACATAGAACATCCAGCAAGCTACAACATCGTAGATTAGTTTCTGCGCTGAAGATTACACAGTGTCGCGTGACTCATTATAGTTGTCGAGTGTCAATTTCCTTACGAAACTAGGCCCGAGCTACTTTGGCTCTGATACAGCCAAGTTGTAAATAAAAGCCGACGATTATTATCACCCACGAAGGCATAAAATTCACTGCTTATTAGAATTCGATGCAACATTTATTCGCAATGCATCAAATGGTGAAGGCTTATTTGTCCGTTGCACAGTGGGTGATTCCTTTCGTGTCGCAACCTTCAATTATAGCCGCTGCAATAAACGATCTGCTTGTAAATGTAAATCTTAATCGGCTTCCAGGCACCGGATGGATTGCGTGGATGCGCGACAGCTTTCCTGAGAACTTCGTCGAGCTTATCTTTTACTTTGATAGAATGAAAGTGTTTGAAGCCGTGCACATTTATACGAACAACTACTTCACCAGAGATGTTCAGGTAAATATTTCACTTGTTCACAACGGGATGGGGAGCGTCGTTTTCCGATGCAGCAACCCTTCACCCTTAATTAGTTAATCATGTTTTTTGCTGCACACGATCTTGAGTACGAAATATTGTTGCAGGTGTTCTCCAAAGCGGAAATTCGTTTCGGTGACAGAAACAAGTTTGACGACGTCGAGCCTGTGATATACACTTATATCCCTGACATGGTTTTAGAGAACGCTCGAAATGTTTCCATAGCTCTTCATGGGCACATTGGCAGCGCAGTCAAGATCCATCTTTATTTTGCCGCTCGATGGATCATTATTAGCGAAGTCGCGTTTGAAAGCTGTAAGTCAGTCTAACTGTATAGCATAAAAATCCAGTCAAACAAAACCCGAAGTTTCCAACGACTGTCCGGGTCAAGAGCCTCGAACACTGTTCGCGTTATAATTAAACACACGATTAGTGGAAAATATTCCTCGTCTCTCTGGCCCGTGCAAAAATAATCCACTCGAGGTACAAAGTCTGTTTCATCCCTGCAGAACACTCGTATAGAGATTCGTTTTCGATAATGGAACGCGGACAAAAATTACTGTATAAAGGATTAGTCGCAGCTTTTATCCGCCAAATGAATTTTTTATTCTATTTCCCCGCTTTTGCGCCCGTCAACTCATTTCAAAGACTTAGGAGTGCCGAAACTCCGAGAAACGTGTAACTCGAACCTCAGTAGTAATCTTCGCAGTGTCTTGCTTCTTTTGAAAAAGACTTTGTAATTTGAACGGAGCAAAATTTGTTCGGAGCCGATAAACCAGCGATTGCCAGATTCTCAAATAGCTCTGCTTATCCTTCCAGCCAATCCATTCGAGAACGTAACAGAATCGGTCTTAAACGAAATCAGCGATGGCGATGTTCTCGTCAACCACGAAGTGGATCCCAACTTACAAACGAGTATGTAACTTGTTTCAGTTGTTGTTTCAAATCAGCCAAGTCCCTGCTGAATAGCGAGCGAAACTCGATTAAAATGTACTGCGCTTTAATTAAACAGTGCTTAGTTTTACGATATCGGTTAAAATGTGTACCAAACTAATATTGAAATCGGAGTTATTTAATTTGCGGGCTCACCGATATGATTTCTCAGATAATGGTAATCGCGGCACTTCAATTTAACGCTTTATCGAAATCGAGTCCGAGGAAAACGTTAAGACTCCGCCAATTGCTCCACACCGGAGTAAATCAATATTGTCCAGAAACAAAGTCCTGGAGGACACTCTGTTCAACAACTTCAGCAATCCTTTTTTCCACTCTCGTTTGCCATTTCTTTACATAATCAGAAAAAAGTACTCGAGTTCTCATTCATAGGCATTAAAAGAGCCCTTAACGACAATAACGGACACTATTATTATCAAAGTGCCCATTGAGAAACTTTCTTAAGAACTGTTTCAGTGTACGACAATTGTTGAACCCAATTCGAAAGATATCTTGCGGCGATTGTAAATCGACTGGGCTCTATCCCAGCTCGTTTTTGCCGTTAAAATTCAAGATGGCGACAATTCAAGTATTCAAGGTGCTGATATGTTTTATGAACAGGAAATGCTAAGATATAGAATGTTTTCTCAAGTATAACCGAATCTAAAAATTATATGCTATCTTGAATATTTTAATAGGGTCAACCGGGGTAATTGTGACAGTGGGACAATTGTAATGGCATAAATTTTGATGTAATAAATTGATGCCAACTATCTTTAAAATTATGAAAAATTATGGATCTAATCCGGATAAGTAGTTTTCAATAATTTTGAAATAGTTTGCATTAATTTAATATGTAAAAATTTATGCCGTCACAATTACCACGCGTGACCCAACGTTTCAGCCTCTTTCTAAATTTGAAACTTGAAACATGGATTAACTTTTGACAAATTACAATAAAGTTCAAAATTACAACATCTTTCTGTTCTATAGAAGTCTAGACTTCTATAGACTAGCTAGTACACTGTAAAAAAGGCACTTATTGGCGTCTTATTTTAAGACACTGCCGTTTTAAATCCAGTCGGTTAATTCGTCTAATTGACATTCATACGTTTGAATTTCTTAAAACAGTCTACAAAAAGTGACTCAATTTAAGACAACTTTTTTTACAGTGTAGTATTTTGAAGTATAAAACCAGTAATATATTCTGCTGTAATGGTAGTATGTCTACCCAAAAAACTAGGATTCTCAAATAAACCTAGAAGGAACATCACAAATTAATCCCACTTTCTAAATCTAAAAATGTGAAATTCCGTTCAAAAATGTGCATATTTACATTTTAATCAGTGGAAAATACTGAAAAAATGTAAATATGCACACTTATGAACGGAATTCCACATTTTCAGATTTAGAGAGCAAGTTTACAATTTGTAGGTCACGGGTGCGTCACACATGTATCATCATTTCCTTCACAGGGTGACCCAAACACTGCAAAAACAAGTGTCTTTTTTAAAAACATTTAGACACAAAAACTGTCCTTAAATCCGCCATCTTTAAATAAAAAGACACATTTTATGTCTAAATGTCTTAAGAAAAGACACTTTTTTTTACAGTGAATGTGACTTTACGCGATGACATCGTTTAGATGTCACAATTAAATTGTGGAAAAATCACATAAAAGGTCACAAACAAGTCACAAAATTGAAAAAAGCATTCGAAAATAGAAAAAAAATATACTTCGAGTAGGAATTCAACTCGAGTCACCGGTGTGTGATGATATACGAGCCTAACCTCTTGATTATCGTACTGCATATCATAATTTAAATGCTACTTCTGCTGTGTATTATTATTCAAACTCTACAACTCAAAGGTTCCATTTAAACTAAGATCTTCAGTACATACGATAGTCACGTGGTTAGGCTCTAAGCATCACACATCTGTAATTTGAGTTCAATTCCTACTCGAATTTTTTTAATTTTCGAACACTATCTTCATTTTTGTGACTTGTCTGTGACCTCTTTGTGATTTATCTATGATTTATTTGTAACTTCTCAGTAATGTATTTGTGAAATTATAAACTTCGGATTAATTTGTGATGCCACTTTTCGGTTTATTTGAGATTTCTGGTTTTCTGGGCAGCTAACTTGTTGAACTTGCGAGTTCGAATCCTTATTAGTTAATTTTTGTTAATGAAGTACAGTGGAATCTTGAGATAATAAAATTGCACATAGAATTTCGAAGTCAAATTCAAGTTTCAGGTTAAAATGCCGACACTACATTTTCTATCTTTTATATATTTTTCATTCCATCCTGAAAATTCAGAGTAAATATATGTTAATAAATGTTAATCAATTTTATATTGTATTGTTATCTCTGCTAGTTGTTATTTCGAACTTTAAAGTTAGTTTGTGATTTCAACACCCAAAAAACAACATTCAATATTGTCAAATTCGATACAGTCCATTTCAATGTTTACCGTCAACGTCTAGAATTTTGCTGCGGAAATGAAATTTCCTAATGAGTATCAAATTATCTACAAAGTTCTGCGGCATTTGCAAAGGTCACGTACGATAATGATATTTATGCGACGAATTTGCTGATAATTGATGAAATTCGAAGCTAGGTTATGACCTGAAACCCCATTGATTTTTGCAGTTAGAACCCGTCCAGTAGAAATATATGCATCTGAAATGACGTCAATCTAACCGGCCAAATGGAAATCAGTATAATAATTCAGCAGTCTATTTCAACAATAAATTACAAAATCCAACTTCTGATTGCTTTTAATCTGAATGTTTTTTGTCACGCGAAATAAACTTATTACTTTCTGAGTGCCGAGCAATGTTAACAAGGATTTATATTAAAATGTGGATGTTCATGTAAACGAGAAAAAGGACAGCAAGCGAAACTAAGAAGAGCAAAAACCAAACGGCATATAATTATATGTACACGTTCAAATTCATCCTTTTGAGAGCGATTCAAGTTTAGCGAGACGCATACGCGCATTGCCGGATTCCGCCGCTGGCTGTGTAAATAAAAAAGCTCGGCATGTGGAATTCGGGAAAAAATTGCCGCCAGAGATATTGCCGGCGCTTCCTATTGGACCAGTTTTTAGCTCCTAATATTATCGTAATGCCCGTAGCCGCAGGAACGCACTGAACTCGCAATTAAAAATTGTGCGCTGCGTCTATTTTTATTGTCTTAACGAGATAGTTTAAATTGCGAGCTGATCTGATTTCGTGGCTTTCACAAAGAAAATATTTTGCCCAGCGTTCCGCCCCGACAACACATTATTCCCGCATTATCGTATTTCGTACAATAAGCCAAACGTAGGGGAAAAAGTTGTGGGAAATATTTTCCAGCCAAGTTCCGATAGCGAATTAATCAGCGATTCCAACTTTTCTTCAGCGCGCGATTAAAAAGTACACGCGCGCTTGTTTGTTCCCGTTCCGAAAGTTGAATGTCTCGTTTGCTCGGGCAATTGAGAACTAATCGGCGGCGATAAAGTGAATGATTCCTCGTGATCAACGGGATTGTGACAAATTAATTTCGAATGTTTTACCGGATGACAAAAAAGTATGTTGACATGCACGGCGCGTCATTAAGATTAACGTGGAATGCGTGGCATTGACAAGCTGGCTCGTGAATCAAGCTTCGCGCG
>JABFPD010000533.1:0-11117 GCA_022817545.1 Cremastobaeus sp. ZL-2020 | reverse complement strand
ATCTTTTTCAAAATTTTTATTTATAGACAAATGAATAAAACCGTTACCTTGACAAACATTCCGGTAGTACCCCACATCCAAACAATTATTTTAATTTAGGCAAGCAAGAGATACGAAACGAAATCTATTTTATAATTTATTCAATTTGTATAATACCCTTCCTTGTGAAGTAAGAATTGCGCCTAAGTATACTTTTTTTTAAAAATAGACTAACTGAACATTTAAGATTTTTTATTCATTTTTACAGTACTTATTGACAAAAATTGTTGATTGAACTAGTTGTGAAAACTAATATAAAGCAATCTATTTATCTATCCATCTATCTATCTATAAATCACTGCACTATAAAGAAAGCTAAAGAAAGTTTTTAGCGTTTTATGTTGAGTAAATAAGACAATTTTTATTTAGGTTAAAAATATCGATGCACTGTCTTATGGAATTCTGAAAAATATAATATCAAGTTTAATTCAAAAAATGCTGAGCTACGTCGAAAAGGTTAATGGTATAAGGTACCCAAAAATGCAATAAAAAATTGTTTTAATTTTTGTTCATTTTCGTTGATTTTATACCTATTAAAATCGTCTATAAAAAGTTTCTTGTTCAAGGACACCTTTTTTACAGTGTGGCCAGTATTAAACATGTATGTGTAATAATTTTTCTCAACGCCAAAAATATTATTTTCATAAATAACTCGTACAATTACTAAAAAAATTGTGAAGGTGGTGATAAAATTAAACTTGTTTGTACTGTATATACCTCGAAAGCCACGCGGTTAAGGGAAATGCCAATGAAAATGCTATTTGCATTATTTTATGTATTAAATACATGCACGTAATTTTTTTCATAATACCGCCACCCTCAAATCGTGGAAAATCGTGGAAACCCGAATGGGTACTTTTTCTTCAAATTCATTTTTTATGTGAACAGCTATGAAAAATTATTCTTATAATCAATTATCAGAGATTCTATTTATAATGCACTGCAAAAACAAAGTGTCGTTTTCTAAAACAATTTCGGTCAAAAAGACACTAAAAAGTGTCTTTTGAGAATTTTAGAATGTATAAAAAAGAAAAAAAAGGACTTTTTTGGGAATTAAAAAAACACCTTTTTGAAGTCTTGGACCAATCAGGAATGAGTATTTGGAAAATTGGTGGATTGTTTGTACATTTTCTATTTCTGTACACCAAAATCTTTAAAATGACCTATGGTGAAATACTTTATCATCATCAGGTACAAAGATATAACGAGATTTGTATCTACGTGCCTCCGCTGTGCCCAGCGAGATAATAACGTAAACTGGCTGAAAATCATTGGATTCATGAAAAACTGTTCTAGATATCTTATAATATTGTGAAAAGGATGTTCTGTACAAAATATAAAGAAAAACTAATTTTGAGGTGTGATGATTTGGCGTGGAATGACTCAACTTCATTTCAGTGCCTAAATAACCATTTAACAATAGAAAAAATTTGATTTGTGTCAAATAATCATTTATAACACACTTATAACGCGTTTATAAATATAATCTCTGATAAATGATTTTAAAAATAATATTTCATAGTTTCTCACATAACAAATGAATTAGAAGAGAAAGTACCCATTCGGGTTTTCCACGATTCTTCAGGCACTACTATAATAAATAATGGCATCGTTTGATTGGGAAGCTGATTTTGCTAGGCCTAGCATTGCACAGTCGATCACGTCGTCAGTACGCTCTTGGCTACATCATGGACTCGCCCCATATAATTTGGAGCGCTCACGTGACCCTGGAATGGCCGAGGTCAACGCCACATTTGTAATCTTCCTGACGCCGGCGCGACCTGTTCGCACGTTGTTCCTTGCCGTTATATCTCATATACATGAGCTTCGAAGGACAGATGCGGCGACAGGTTGTCCAATCAGGAGATACATCAGAAATTGCTATCGATTGATCTTGGGGTACTGACCTTATCATTTTTTTCAGAACATATTTTTCACATTACGTATATACCAGAAAAGAAGAATAATTCAATAAAATGGATTTCCTGGTGTGATTCGGAATAATTTCTTAACACATGATAAAAAATTGTAAGATTATTTCGATACTGCATTAGAAAAGAACAAGCAAAAAGTTTATAATGATAAAACATGTATAAAATCATTGATAGTATTTCATAGTTTCATACATTATATAGAATATAGTAATTTATATTTGAAAAGCACGATTTCTCACTCTGATCTTTCATTTATTATACATCAAGCATTGAAAATTAGTGAATGAAAAATTTCCAAAATAAAATAAAATTGAAATACGATTTTGCAATCTTTAACACTGTTTACCAGTTATCGAATAATATGATTACTAGTATTTAACGCTTGATTGAAAGGAATAGTGAATTATAAATAAATCATATTTTGCCTAATCCTTAGTTTTAAATAGATTCATGAACTTGAATAGTAAGTAAAATTGTGCGATATTGATAATAATATATAGCAACTCTAGATTTTTAACATCTTAATTTGACCATTTGAATCTTATGACGACAGGTTATTCCAAGGGGTTAAACACTCGGGATCCCCTAAAGAATCTCAAAAAATTCCAGGAAAATCCAAGAATTCCAGGAAAATCTAAGAATTCTAGGGAATTTCAAGAATACCAGGGAATTCCAAAGATTTCACGAAATGCCACATTTCTAAAAAAGAATGCTGGATGTTAAAAAAATCAAATGCGCAATGAAAATGACTTGTAAATAGCGTAAACATTATTCAAAAATGTTTTTGACTAATTTTTATTTTTTGACTCATGACTTTTAATCGTTTAAACAGCTCAAGTATATTAAGTTTTATAAATGATATAAAATGAAGGTTATTAAATTCCTTTGTCACACACTTTAATAAAATAATTAAAATAAACCCATTCTAGTTTTGGAACAAGCCAACATAGAAGTTCTTCATCTTTTTCAATTTTCAAATACACCTTTTCAAGAGGCGAATATACGATAAAATGACATATGCTTAACCCGATTACATACATTGATACTTGAATTTGTGAATGATATTTATGACTTTTTTTCAATTGCACAATGTTGTCTACGGTTAAGGAACATTGTCTACGGGTAAGGAACATTAGTCTTATGACTTGTTTTGGTGTAATCAATTATTTTGGAGTTTTTACATGTTATAGGGGATTTAATTTCCAGTAGTTCATACGTGCCTTCATTAGCAATAATCCCATCAGGACTGCATCCTAAATATGGTTGTTTCATGGAAATAATAAGTCCTGTTTCGTGTACTTCTAAATTAGTTTCTTCTTTGAACCATTCTTTAGCTGTTTTTTCCATTTCTAAGCCATAATGCATGGCCTCTGTAAGCTTCCCTTTATACTTTTGTTTTGCAAATTGTACAGCTAAATCTTCAAAACCATACTGTCGAGTCTTAATCTGATGAACCTTAGAACTAGCAGTTATTCTGCAGTATCTTTCTGTGTACCAAATAATAGTGATTGATTGATTGACAGATTGAAAACAAATTTTTTTCCATTCAGCCTCATTTACTTCTATGTTTTCAGCATAATAATTTTTGTACTGGTCAGGACATGTCATAATTGTTAATTTTAATTTGCAAGAAATGTCATCGACCCAATGACAATTATATGCATGGTACGTGGTAAAAGTATTGTCTTTTTGTAAATCATACAATGTTTCAATTTGCTTTTTACACTTGTCTTCATTACTTCTTGTTATCTTAAGCCTTTCTTCACTTTTGTCGATGATTGTTAAGTAAGCTTTCATGTAATTTACAATCTCACTCTTTTGAGCCATATGCTGTTCGTTTTCTAAAATAAATTCCACATCCTGTACTCGATAATTTTTTTCTTCAACATTTCCATCATCTAGTGGGAACAAATCTTGAATCTTAGTTCCTTTACTGTATTTCAATAGATGGGATTCAGGGGGACGATTCCACGTCATTGGATAGTCTGTCTTTGATAGTGTATTTTCTTGATTAACATAAAGACAAATTGCTGCTGCATGTTTACAATTTCCCATGCCTGCTTTGCAATTACAAATTGCGGCTTTTACACATCTGTCAGCATCAATCTAAAAAATAATTGAAACTTTAACCCGCCGTCACTCGCGCTATGAGCATTTTGCCGCACACTTTTTTAATTTTGTATTTAAACTATGAAAAACCATAAATTATGGCTCGAAAATGTATGTAAATTAACTTTGTTTAATCTATTTTCGAGTTATCAGTCATTTTAAGCCAAACAATGTAATATAACTCACAAATTATTAATTCTATTACACCAATGCACGAAATTGTGAGCAAAACTTTCATTGTGCGTGGGTTCTAACCTACCTATTTTTTCCGATTTTAACCGTCCAGCGGATCAGTAGGTACACCTACATTACCGACGTTTACTCAATTTCAGGTTAGATCTACCAGAATACGCGCGCAATTTACTCGAGCACGGACCATGAGCATTTTGCTCTCGCGCGTGGGTTCTTTACTGATATTTTAGCGCGAGTGACGGCGGGTTAAACATTTTTGCCTTAGGACGAAAAAGTAGTTACTTTAACCGATTATCTGTACACATTTATACGCACACATAACAACAGCCAATCAAAAGAAGATAGAAATACAACAAAACACAATCAATGTATAACGCTGTCTTTTAATCACGTGACGCCAATACTAGGTTAAAATCTCACCGACAGGCGATTCGAGGTGTTGTACAGATAGTCAGTTAATACGCGTGTCCTACCATCAAAATTTACTATTCCAATTTTTGCGCTCGCATATGATGTATACAGTGTTGCCAGATTTGCAACACTGTATACTTCAACATTTTTGCCTTAGGACGAAAAATTAGTTACTTTAATACGCATACCCTACCATCAAAATTTACTATTCCAATTTTTGCGCTCGCATATGATGTATACAGTGTTGCCAAGTTTGCAACGCTGTATACATAAACATTTCCGCCTTAAAACAGAAAAGTAATTACTTTAATACGCATGTTCTACCATCAAAAATGTACTATTTCAAATGTCGCGCTCACATATGGTATATACAGTGTTGCCAAGTTTGCCGTGACTATAATATAGCATCATATAATATAACACCCATATTGGCAACACCGTTTGCATAAAGAACTACTGTCAACTACTGATAACTAACTCTGTGCACTAATTTTCCAGGTCAAGGGCCGGAAACTTCGCAACATCCTTCAAACACAACGATGGATGTTCCGGCTAAGAACGCCACGCCGGAGAACGCGGCTGCTTCCAGCCAGGTTGCCATCGGACCTCACGCGCTAACCAACAACAGCAACACAAGTAATCCCTCGCTAGCTCCAGAATCGTTGCCATCTCTTTCTTCATCCTCTATCGTAGCATCGCAGGCGCCATCTGCAGTCCAGGTGCCAGTGGCAAAGCTGAAAACCATAGTCACCAAAGTTCTCCAAAGCGACAGTGCTGGGGCGATTTACGTCCCCGGACACAATGTAAGTGCGGCCCAAAAGTGTCACCAGGAAGGCCAGAACGTGACCCTAGCGATTATGATCACGTCTGCGCCGACGCACCGGGAAGCGCGAGACGCGATCCGCATGACCTGGGGCAGTTACAGTATCCGGCGCGACATCGCGCTCGTGTTCATGGTTGGCATGGTCGTTGACCCCAAAGTAGAGCTTTTGTTGAGCAAGGAGTCGACGCTCTATGGCGACATAGTCCGTGGCAACTTCATCGACCACTACACCAACCTAACCCTCAAAACCCTCTCGACCCTTGAGTGGATACAGTCCTATTGTCCGTATGCCAAATTCTTATTCAAGGTCGACGACGACATGTTCATTAACATGGACCGACTAATCAAATTCGCGGAGAAGCACGCGGCCGATAAGCGCACCATCTTCGGCCGAGTGGCCCGCAAATGGCGGCCAGTTAGGGTTAAAAGCAGTAAGTACTACATGCCTCCGGAAAAATTCAAACAAGCCATGTACCCGGACTTCACGACAGGACCAGCTTACCTGGTCACCCAAGACGCGGTCGCGGACTTGTTCAACAACGCCCTCGAGCAGACCTACCTTAAACTAGAGGACGTTTTTATCACGGGAGTCATAGCTAGCAAAATTGGCGTCAAAAGGGTGCAAGTCAACGAGTTCCTCAACAAAAGAGTTATCTGGAATTCCTGCAACGTGCAGAAAACTATCAGTATCCACATGGTCAAGTACAGCGAACAGTTTGACCTGTGGAAGAAGTTGAAGGACGGCAAGTCCAAGTGCAAGTGAGTCTCGAGTTGGGGCTGGGCCCAGATGTCGCTAGGACTCAAGCGCCTAAGTGGCGCCAAGGTCAGCGCGTATCAGAAAACGCTGACCAACAAAATTACCTGAAGAGTCGTACGGGCTTGTGTCGGTCTAAGACGCGGTAGGCGGGCTTTTCATACAAGTGTCTTTTTCCGTCCAAGTGTAGAAAAGTAATGCTCAGAAACAGGACTAATAAACCTAGCAACATCTACAGACGATGTTGTTGCTTTTGATAATTGATGAACCTCATTTTAGTGGTTACGTTCATTTTCATATATTTCTTATCATTTTTTTCAATTTGGAATGACGTTGACATGTCATTCACACATGTAAAAGATTCAGACTCTGGAACGGACTGAGAGTTACTTTTTTGCCACTCCAAGTGCACGTGGAATTTTTTGTACTTAGGGATGCTTAAGGAATGAGTTTCCGTCACTCCGAGCAGAAAGTACTTGCTTTCCTCCCTCGTGACGGAAAACATCGTTTGCACTATGGGAGATGATCGGAAATCCTAACCTCGCGTAATTTTCACTCTCGAGTTGCAAATCTCACACTTGCGACAGGATTTCTGATTTTATCTCCCTTGGTACAAAATATACATCTCGTTTTCGGTTGGAAAAACGCATTTTCTGACCATAGCGCATGTTGTCAAGCGGGAAATGACTTTTTATCCCAAATCCAATCGTGCTTTTTTCAATTACAGTCAATGGTTTTTAATACATGCTTGCATAATCTACTACGTTCAAGTACAGACTAGGAAAGTAACTTTTCCGCCCTCCGCGGGTGGTAAAAATGTCAGAACTTAATTTTTGTTTGATAATCAATTTATATCTATATCATACAGCAAATGAATACAATGAGTAATGCAGAAATGGAGCTGTTTTGCTCTTGGGCGGGAAAGCCATATTTTCCGCCCAAGATGTTTGTCATCGTTTCGGAGGAAATAAAAAATTATTTTTCCGTCACGACAGACAAATTAATCAAGAGAAATTGCTCAATTCTCAGTCTGGACTTTTCCGTGGAAGATTTCGAGCGCATTAGTCAACAAGCTGTCTATGCAAATCGCGTCGGAATGGTACATTTCCAGCATCCACAACGACTGAATCGCCAACTCGTACGACTCTTTGAATGCAGGCCTACAGATTATTGTCACTAACTGTTCACGTTACGAAAGTTTATTTTTATAAACTATTTTACATATCAAGCCTATAGTTTACAGTTATCAATTGTAAATTATTTGATCGACGCGTTCGATAACGTTTATCAAACAGCGGAGCGAGTTTTAGCTATTTTTTTCAAACAGTATTAGCATCCGTTCGACCACGTCTGTATTTGCTACGAATAATTTGCGACTGCAACAAAGCACGCGGCCGATTTTCGAAGCTTTTCAAGAACGTTCCGAGAATCGCACGATCGCTTGGTTTTTCCGAAATTTTATCACTTTGCTACGTTCGAAATTCCGCATCCAATCAATGTCAGCGTTACTTTTTTATTCGATTGTCGTGACCGACCTCGGATGGCGTTTTAACGGACTTCATGATGATAACATTGTGTCATTGAATATGTTCCAAACCGATACTACTGTACATACGAAACAGCCTAACTTGAACTTTTTAGTTGTAAGAGTTACGATGCGAAGCGTGCTCAATCGCGTGCGTGATCAATTATTTTGTTAACTAAGTATATATAAATATATATATAGTGTATATAAGCATTTTTTACAAAGAGATAATTTCGGATTTTAGTGTACTGTGCCATAATATGTTATTTATATATATGATCCTAACGTTAACAATGTACAAATCAGCCGCCTAGCAACGGCATTTCAGACTATCGACAGTTACAGTCACAAATGCAACGAGATCTCGATGATGACGTTCCGTTGCCATGTTTAATTGTAATAATCAACACTGCAATTCTTTTATTGCGTCTGATTTTATATACGTCAATCACGGCCTTCCTGAGCTAAGACTTACTGATATGATAGGGTTATGCTCCACCCAGGGGCGGATGCAGCGGGTAGTTTCAGAGGGCAAGCAAGCTTTGAACATTTTTCCCTGCTTTGAAAATTTGAAAAAAGAACAATTAAGGAGCTTTAATTGTACTCTAAGTTTGAATTTGCACTTTTTCAAAGGGCCCCGTAACCCCTTGATCCGCCCCTGAACCGACTCAGTGGTGGACCCAGATAAGCCTCGCTTCTGTTATATATTAAAATTTAACAATTTGTATAATAAAAGAAGGTTCGGGCCCATTTGCCCCCTTTGGATCCGCCCCTGATTCCACATGACTTAAAAAGCGAAAAACGTTGCGTTGAATAGAAATTAGAGAATGTGCTCTTTTCATGCTGCTACCTGAAAAGTCGAATTTCCCGTAATTGGCGATCGGAAAATATTTTCTTGCAACACGAAATCACAGCGAGTGCTCAATGCAAATTGTGCTTATTGAATGTTACGGTCCCACGTATTATTGTAAAAAGTTGTTAATCGCGCTGGGCGTCCACGACCGAGTAAACAATGTATTTTTTGCAATCAAGCATTTTATATTCTGCCAAGAGATTCAACTACCTAAGATCAACGTTTACTATTAAGATTAGCAGCACTATAAAAACTTGTCGTTACTTATTTATTGTATTCAATAATTCACTCCTGGCTCACCTTCGGTTAATCTAATAGTATTTATGGAAAGTGTATAAATTGTCAAATTCGTACATACACAAATATATTTGATGTGATCAGTGTCTCGAATTTTCAAAAAAAAACACATTCAATCCTAACGTGGGTCATTCCTGACTTGGTCGTTTTTGTTGTATATTATATGCGATCTTTGATATGATCTGAATGAATAACCTAATACATGCATAAACAAAATTATAATATTGAATTAATTAAATTTTCAATAAATACCTACACGAGTCAAGTTTTATTTCCGTACTTTTATTCGCGTTTCAAATATGAATCCTAAACACCATATCGTACATTCATGATTCATGGCACTGTATAGCATAACAAATGACATATATGCGTGTGACATTGTTTCAGACCAGGGAATATTACATCCCACTGTGCACTAAGGCCTAAATAATAAAAAATTCTAGAAGATTTCCTTATCTACAAAACAATTGTCCTTTCCCTGTTATTGTGCAAAAATTCTTTTTTATGTTAGCGTGAAAAAAGTTCAGTTTTCTATACTGGTGTTTGGAAAAGTTCACTTTTCTTTACTAGTGTGCAGAAAAGTTTTCCTTTCTGCACTACTATGCAGGAATATCGACATTTTCTGCTCGTGCGCAGAAAAGTTCCCTTTTCACACCTTTTTTCGAAAAAAATTATTTACATGCATCAGCGTCTACAACTAAAAAGCCGAAGATTACGTTGCTCTTGGAATTCGTGGAAGAATGCAAGCGGCGTTGACGGAGTTGACGGTCGTAAACAATTTACGTGAATCACTGATTTCACGGCAAGGGTTTTCTGACTTATCAAGCCGGAAATTCCACCCGTCGTTAAACAATTAAACGCTAAGAATAACGACAATAATCTGTGCGTAAATAATTAACGATCGCGAAAAATGGATATTATCATGACCGGTACATGTGCATTCGTGCGAATAAAGTCCCTGGAACTCATTTTTCCTTCATTCACGCGGATCGGCGAGGGTTCAGCGAGTTTCAAGTATTACACAATAGCGGGACAAATCGCCGTAAAGTATCCGGGGTGACGTAAGAAAGAAACAAGTATTCGGAAAGATTATCTTTTGAGGTAACGAACCGCTAATGTTCAACTCTTGTTAAAATTGCGTTACTAAATGCGCATTTAGTTCACAGATGAAACGATGTTTTTTGAACCTAAGATGCGGAGACGATGAACATTTGCTGGGCTAGAAAAGGTCACTTTTTACCCAAGGGCGGTAATATTACACATACCTGTATAATTATTTTTTTGTCATGCCTGCACAAAAACGGAAGTTTTGCGTCCTGAAAATAGGGCGTAAAATAACATTTTTCGCCCTCGGGCGAAAAAATTTTGAAAAAGCCCTAAGCCCTCGGGGCCGGGCTTTTTTAATTTTTTACGCCCGCTTCTCACGGACGCTAAAATTTCCATTTCTGTGCAGGAATGACAAAAAATTTCGTTCGTATCACGGGCAAAAATGTCATTTTACGCCCTTGATACGAAAATAACTATTCATGCTTTTTGGTAACAGACAGAAAAACCAATTTTACGCCCTAGGGCGAAAAAGTGGACTTCTTGGCTCTAGGGCTGAAAAAAATTTTTCGCCCGCATAAGGGGAGAGATACTTTTTTCTGCTTGGTGTTCGAGCAGAAACGAACCATTTGAAAAATGAATCTTTCCGCCCTTGATGTATAATGTCCGTTTCTGCCCTGGGTAGAAAAATATTCGTTATTTACCAAAATGTATTAATTTATTGCTCACATTTTGTACCGGTTTTCATACGATCGTTGTTTTCAACGGCATATCATTTTCTAACAGATGTTCACGTTTTTACATGCACTGTTTTTTACGCTTTATCTATTAGTGAGTTATCAATACAAGAAATGGATCACGCAAAGCGTTTTGATCGCCACGTGTGGTTTCATTTATCATTTACTTTGAATCGAACTGTAACTTTATTGAGCCCAACTAATATAACCGGATGCATGTCGTGGAACAGTGGAGTCATAATTTTGCTCTCTTTTGATTGCAGAATGCTATTGATCCCGACGTTGCTCGTTTCGGATCAACTCGGGATCGGTTCGACAATTTTGTATGTGTTACGACGGATAAACGATATTTTATCATTTAATCATGTATTACCGATCATGATTTCAACTAAAGTTAAC
>JABFPD010000532.1:0-11121 GCA_022817545.1 Cremastobaeus sp. ZL-2020 | reverse complement strand
CCTGATCTCTGGCATGGGCAGGGTTCCCAGTAAAAAGGACAGAATCTTGCCAACTTATGGTAAATTACATGGGTTGGCGAAATTTGTCCTTTTTTTACTGGACACGCTGGGCATGGGTCGACCGATTTCTCAACTATATCAGGAAGAGGAGCGGGCTCTCGCATGTATGAAAGCCAAAGTGCCCGCGTCCCTTAGGGTCGCAAACCCAACCGCGGCCACACGTAAACAATAACCGCCAGCGATACGGACCAATCAACCCGTGCCCCACCGTAAGCCGATATCTACCGAAGTCCAACTTCAACTAAAACCGTACCCTGACATTGCACCCGGCGTCAAGGAAAACTGGCCCTTTTAAGGGCCACCAACAAGGTACAACAAGAATACTCCTTATACGTCGCTCGTCCAGTGACGCCCGGACTAGTAAAATAGTCTGGTGCTTGTCATACTTCCTATCGATTGATGCTCCGTGTCCTGGTACACGTCGTCCACACGACTAAGCTGAGCACGCTGACGCTGTCCGCGCTCCAGTTTCTACTGCATATGGAGCGACAAAAAACGTTGTCTCATACCCTTCCGCTGGGCGCGGAAGGGTTTACAAGACGGCACAATCAAACTCTATGATGACGACCTTTCGTCTTGCGCGATAGGAACCCTCGCGGCGCTCCCGATTTACTTCTCGAAGTACAGTTCCTATTTTCACGGAATCACCGGTGAGTTAGCTATGGTTGCCTGATACTAGGCTTCTTGCTTCTTATCGTCTTTGGCTGCTTGCACTCGTACGCGGAACTTCTCTTCTCCGGCTTAACACAATGGCGGTTGCTACGCGGCTTCCATACTCGATCGATTCGGTTCGCGGTATCTGCCGAACTACGTTGCTGCTCCGCAAAAGGGCATACTGGTTAAGGGCGGCTTTTTCGCTTTCGCGAATCCCCGACATTTCACCATGTCACAAAATTCAGCAAAATTATAGCATGGTTACTGGGGAAGGTCTAAAGATGTAAATTGAATGGATACGAGTGTTCAAACATGCCATAAATCAATTTTTCTGGCTGTACAACAATAAGTAAACATAATTTTAATTAAAATAAAAAAAACATTGAATACAATTCTCGCAGGCCTCTTTTAACATTAGTTGACAGATTACACCTGCACGTAATTATAGAAATAATATTAATTTCTGATCAACTATTTGTAGCCACACTAAACTTTTTTTCCGACCTATAACAAGTCAAATTTGCACTGTAAATCAGTAATTACTGATGATTAAAAAAATGTTATGGATCTGATAGATCCAGGCGGTTAGTTGAGGGTTAATAATATAGCTATACTAATACTCAATGTAATTACTTTCGCTGTCATTAGGATACAGAAAACAGACTCAAACGCCCTCGAGAATCAGATTCGGATGATACTGATCCAGAACTCGATCCTCGTGAAGAAGCAAGCTTTGAAAAATCACAGCCTCAGGATTCAACAACTCATGTAAATCAGAAATATTTAATAGATTTTCTGAATTCTGAAGGAGCCTTTGAAGTGACCTTGACTGTCGAGAAGAAAGAACTTATAATAAAAATTTTGCGCCACGCGTTGAAATTTAAATGTTCGAAGTCTGAGATGGTCTCATTGATGGAGTTATTTAACAACACACTTCAAGTAGCTATCTTACCAGAAACTAGTTATAAGATCGATAAATTGTTTAATCCAGGCAGCCATATCACTTATCACGCTATTTGTGATAAATGCGAAACGTATATTGATACTTTCAAACGTGGTCAACGATCTATCGAATGTAAAATATGCAAATCGCAAATTAATCTCGTCGAAGGATATTGCGGAAGCTTTTTTGTTACATTAGATATACGTAGTGACATAAAGTATTTGTTAAAAAAATATGGCGTTTACTACAAATATGTAATGCGGAACAGGAAACACAGTCGAAATGTCTTATCAGATATCTATGATGGTATTTTATACAGAAATTTCGTAAAATCTTTGCCGCCTGATGAAAGACAGCGTTTTATGACATTTATGTTTAATACGGATGGTGCACCAGCGTTCGAAAGTTCAACATTTTCAATTTGGCCTATTCAGCTAATATTGAATGAATTGCCTATAAATGACCGTCGTAAATCGATAGTTTTGTGCGGATTGTGGTTTGGGAAATCGAAACCAAAAATGAGTTCATTTTTAACTCCCTTTGTCAAAGAATTCAATGAACTTTCGAATCAAGGTGTAAATTGTGAAGTTGATGGAGAACAACTATGTGTAAAACCATATTTGCTTGTCTGCTGTGTTGACTCGGTTGCAAGAGCACCAATGCAGGGATTGCACCAATATAATGGGAAATTCGGATGCAACTGGTGTTTACACCCGGGAAAAGTTTTTAAAAATACTACAGTTATTAAATATCCAGTTCTTAAATCACCTCCCCGTAACAGAACCCATGACAAATCTTTACAAGATGTAGAAAATTTCGAGAGAAGAAAAGCATGGTTGGAGGAAAGAAACCGAAGCACAAAGAAATTGCAAGAACATGGTTTCCAAAGTCGTTCTCCATTACTACAATTAAACAATTTTAATATTGTAACTGGTTTTGTGCCTGATTACATGCACAATTCAGTTCTGGGTGTGACAAAACAATTTACCTCTTATTGGATGGAAGCGACGAATCAAGTACCATTTTCTTTGAAAGCAAAAGCAAATGATATTGACGAATTGTTATTGCAAATAAGGCCACACAGTGCCGTAGATCGTCTTGCTCGATCGATAAACGTTCGGAAATTTTGGAAAGCAAAAGAATGGTTGAATTGGCTCCTATACTATAGCGTTCCTGTGCTACAGAACTTCATGAAAAAAAAATATTTGAATCACTGGCTTCTTTTTGTAGAAGGATTATACATTCTGTTGCAAGAAGAAATTACTTTCCAAGAACTCAATCGAGCAAATCAATTATTTCATTCTTTCCTAGATAAAATTACAGAATTATATGGTAATTTCGCAATGACATATAACGTTCATCAATTGCTGCATTTAGTAGAAAGTGTGTATTGGTACGGACCACTCGCAGCTCATAATGGATTTGGATTTGAAAGCGCTATAGGTAATTTACTACTCAATATCCACGCTGGAAAAGGAGTAACGGATCAAATTCTCCGCGCGATTGGTATTGATAAAACTATCAGATGGTTAGAAGATAACTCCACCGATTCGTACCGTAAATTGTATTCTGTAAAAACTAAAAAACACTTTAAAGCTGGAGAACACGTTTACTTTGGAAAATCTTCTAAATTATCCGAAGTTTTAGATAGCGTAAATGTTCTTTCAAACGATTGTGTAGCTTATAAGCGTGTTTTGTATAACCACCGAATTTATTCAACGCGAGACACGAACAAGAGAACAGCAGATTGCTTTGCTTTATTGAAAAACGGTGTATATGCTAAACTGAAATACTTTGCAATAGATAAGTATAATAACAACACTGAATATGTTATTTACCAAGAGCTCAGAACAAGCGCGTTGTTCCAAAACCAGAATTCATTCTGCCAGTTGCGAAAAATCGATGTCGTCGATCAAAACTTGGTTGTATCTTCAATTGATGAATTGTCGAAACCATGTATCAATGTACTTGATGAGATGATAATTGCGATGCCTCAATGTTATTATTTTTAATGTTACTAATGTTGCCGTGTATAATTTTAATAAAAAATGTGAAGAACCATTTTTTAAAGGATTAGAAACACGCATAATTGCAAAAATTAAAAAAACTGACATTTTCTTTGCCGTGCCTGCAATGAAACGTTTCCAACATGTGTTTTCTAACGTGGAAACTTCCTATCGATTGGCAATTTTCAATAATTCCGGAAAAGTTTCATTTTGACATGATTCTGATGTACATATTGTATAAGCGTTGCAAAGTCTTTGGTTTTGTAATTTGAAATGTTATTGAAGGTGTAATCTATTTTTGATTTCTTGTTCATTTCGATAATTTAGAAAAACCACGCTTTGTGTCGTAAGCACAATTTTTCATCACCTCATCATGTACTTAAATTTGTAAATAAGTCGTTTGTAATAATCTTAAAAATGTTTCATTTTGTCTGACCCTTCTTTGGAATTATTTTCAATGATTGGGTTTTGTTTATCTTATAAATATTAAAAAATGTTATCTATGAGACACAATTAAAATTAACATTTCATTCAAAATAACCTAATTGCTGTTCTTTGATCGCGTAGCATAATTGTGTTAATAAATACTATATATGATATATTTTTTACAAATAATTTTTACAGTTTTCAAATGTTGCAGTTATTCTATTATATGAGTGGGTGACAATAAAATGCACACGAGATGTTGAATGAGTACACTTTTTGGAATTTATTCGACGAACATTCACAACGTGTTTTGAATTAACAACGAGAACAGTCTTTCTCTGACATTATATCAATCTAGAGTATCGCGTTATAGCGCACAACCTTGTCGCCTTTACTTTAGTCGACAGTTATCTCAAATTATAGTAAACCAGAATATCGCGTTATAGCGCACAACTTCGTCGCTTTCGCTTTTATAAAGAGTTATCACACCCTAATATGTCGGTCACTGGTCTCTATCTCTCTCTCACAGCCTACCCGAACGCGTTGGTACGACCGAAGACCTCACAGCACGGTTTTCGGTCGTGGCAATTAAATCCACGGTCATTTAATTTGCACAGATGGTTCTCTATCGTCGGGTGATTCTATGATGACGCTACGCTGATGAGAAGTCAATATATTATCGCCAAGGACAGCAGGACCTGTCATCGTTATTGAATTCGGTATCGCTTGTAACGGATACATCATCGCTCCCCTCGCTTGTGGTACATTCGCTGGCATCTTCGGGATCTTCGACCTCGAATTTTAAGATCACTTACATGTACCGTTGTAGAGATGGATTTTCTTCGCGATTCATTGAGATATTTTACTCTATAGGTATTCCTAGGCAAAGGCATTGTAATCACGAATTGACCCTTCAATTTTGCCTGTAACTTGGTAGATTGTCCCGTCGATTTGGCGTTGACCCACATGAAAACGATATCCCCGATATTATTTCTCGCTATAAGATACCAGTTTTTATCATGCCGAGCTTTACTCTTCAGGAATTCGGTGTCGCTCTTTTCGCACATAAAGTGCGGTTACTTCACGGACCAGATCGTCATTGTACCGCGGATGGTACCCGTATAATGCTTCAAACGGAGCCTGGCCCGTCTTTTTTCTCACTGTCACGTTCAATGATCGTTCCAGGAGGACTAATTTGACTTATTCTGCCCAATTATTCTGCTCGATGTTAACTGCGCACCTCAGTGCTGGCAGAATTGTCTGGTTCATCTGGTCGATGAGACCGTTCGCCTGGGGATGCCGACTGGATATCAATATGTGCTTGACCCCGTTCTTCTAATGTAAGGAAGGAACTCTTGGAACTCTTGGAAGGTGAACGCAATGCCGCGATCAGATATGACTCAGGCAGAGGCTCCATATCGGAAGAAAAAGGCATCCAGGACTTTAACTGTATATCTGGCCTCCACCTTTTTGACAGCCTTGAGCTCGACGAAACGGGTTAAGTGTCCATGTGGCGAGGATATAAAAAAACCACGAGGTGTCGTTACGAAAGGCCCGAGATGATCCACTTGGACTACTTCGAATGGACGCTTTCCCGCAGACACTCTGCATAATTCCTCCTCTGGTTTTCCAGTCTTTGTTTTGTTGAGGATACGTTGGAGGCAGTTTCGGAGGTAAACTTTGATGTAATGACGCTACCCAGGGAAGTAATAGAAGCGTAGAATTGAATCTACTGTTTTCTCGACCCCAAAGTGGTTGTTGAAATCGTGGTGTTTCAACGCAATGTATTTCCGCGTCGCTTAAAGTACATAGTATAAGTCTTCTTTTTCGTTCTGGCTTCTTTGTCAGTAAACAAGTCCATTTTTCAATTTGAATTTGCTACAGAAATCTTTCTGTAGCAAAGAACGTCCACCAACCTTGATAGTTTTGGATCTGTTCTTTGGTGTATCAGAATTTCATCTCTGGTGAATCAGAATCTCATCAGAATCTCATCTCACGGATGTCCACATGTCAACTTTTCTCTTGAAGACCGTTTTCGATTGTAGCTTGGATTGGAGTCCGCGATAATGCGTCTATATGACTCATGTTTTAGCAAGTCGATGTTTGATGGTAAAGTCGAACTCTGCGAGTTCACTAGCCCAGCGTGCGATTTGCGAGCTTTGTATCTTCCACGCATTAATATTTACACAACATTGGCAATCAGTCACAACCGTAAAAGCAAATCCAATGAGAAAAGTTCGTAGTCGTTGAATCGCCCAGCTAATTGCCATCAATTCGAGTCTACTCGAGTGATATTTTTCTTCGGTTGGACTCGTTGTGCGACTCACCGCATAAACGAGTTGGAGCAGATCACCTTCCCGGTCGGCCTGAAGAAGCATCCCTGCGACTGCTTTGGTACTGGCATCCGTGTGTAGTTCGGTGACGTGAGCAGTCGGGGTAAAAGCCTTCAGCACTGGACGACTAGTTAATATTGTTTTGATCGTCTGGAAGGCTTCTTCTTGAACTGTTGACCACTTGAAATCAACGTCATTTCGCAAAAGCCGCGAAATGGGGGATGTGATTACCGAAAACCTAGGGATGAACCTGCGAAAGAATCTCACAAGCTCCAAGAAACGTCGAGCTTCGGTCGGATTAATTGGTTGGAGTAGTTTGGCGATGGCAGCAACTTTTCTCTCCCCCGGTTGTAGTCCTCCATCACCGATCCTGAAGCCGAGTTACTCCACTTCTTTCATAATGAATTTGCATTTTTCAATATTTATCGTTAGCTTCGCTCCCTCTAACACCTTCAGCACTTCTTCTAACCGGAACATAAGCTGCTCCCAATTAGACGCGAACACGCACATATCGTCGAACAAATTAAAAACCATGTTTTGCTTTTGTAGAGGTCCCAGGACTTGATTAATCATACGCGCAAAGAAGCGAGGCGCGTTACACAATCCGAACATTGCTCGCTCGAATTCACCTGTCTGATCTTCTGTGATGAACGCGGTTTTTGCCTTGGCAGGTTCTTTTAAGGGCATTTGTAAATACCCTTGTGCGAGGTCTAGTGTATAAAAATAACGTGTTCCTGCCAGATACTCGAGGAAGGTATCAAAAACGGGTATCGGATAACTATCCACTCTCGTATTTTTATTTAGCCTATGGAAATGGATGACCATTCGCGCTGACATATCCTTCTTCCGCGCCATGAAAGCTGGATTTGCGTACTCCGATCGAGTCTCTCAAATGAATCCAGCTTGTTTGTATTCGTCGATGATTTAATTTAAATCGCGCCTATCTTTTTCGTTCAACTGGTACAGTTTAAAATGAAATGGCCTCGCTCCATCGATCAACTCAAAATCCATCTCCATCTTATCATGACGTCCAATTTCGTTAACATTACGCTCAATACATGATACATACTTATTTAGTAATAATAATAACTCATTTCTCTGAATCACAGAAACCGAGTCATCTATAATCAACTCCGACTCGTCGATCGGTTCAATCCGTTCATCTATTGCAAAGACTTGTTCGTTTCCATCTACGTTATCATACAATTGATCTTTAGTAATACAACCTACCTTAGTAATTTACCGGCCGTAGATAACTCACAGTCCGCCTTTACTAGCACAGTGTTCTGCAGGTAACTGCAATACCGACGAACTCTCTAGAAACTGATACACGTTGCGTTGTTCAAGCAACGTGTATCAGTTGTTTGAATATCATATTTTAGCAAACATACGATACAAAATTTGTTTATGATGTTTCTTTGGATAATATTGAGCTATATTATGATTTTGCGTTACGATCTTTCTTTTTGTGGTTTTGTGTATGATAGCGAATACGTGTCATGGGATATAAAGCTTACGTAACGAGAGACATTCGTCTTTTCATGTTTCCACAGCTTTTGTTTATTTGGCTAAGCAGAGGACAACGGTGCACAGTGGGCGGAAAACGAAAAAAAGTGGGAAAAAATAATAAACTCACTTCTCTTGGCATGCAAACGTTTAAAAATGAAGTATTCTGATTCTCGTAGACTCACTGCGAAATTGCGTTAATGAATCCCTAAAAATTCAAGATGGCGGATCCAGCATGGCGGACGAAAAGTGAAAAATGCCGTTTTTTGACGCAAAATATAGTTAATCCTATCCGTCTGGGAATATTTCAATGATATTTGTAAGTGATTCACGATATGTAGCTATCATATATAATTAAAATGATAGTTTTTGACAAAAAAGCCATTTTCTTAAATTTCTACGGTTTTTTTAAAAGTTACTGAAATCTAAGAGAATTTATGATTCTGAATGATAAAATTTTGTTTAATTTCATAATCTAAGTATATGGACATGGAGATTTCTACAAACAACTTGACAAATATCACAAAAACTCATAATATTGCTAGAAAATAGATGATTTTCACCCTACTCTATTTTCCTTATCCGCAAGTTTCCGCAGCAAATCGTTTTACGACAATGTTCTCCTAATAAAAATCTTGTAGGATATGTTAAAGGTTTAGGGGAGCACAGGGGATAACATTTTTATTTTTCACGATGAATATTGGTAATTAGTACTCAAATTTTGAGTATTTTTCACTATACTTTGAACGATTACCAGAAATATCCAATAACCTACTTATATTTCAACACAGCTGCGACTTTATGCACAATTTTATGTTAAATTGTTGTAAAGAATATTTAAAAGATCAATATTTAACTCACTACAAGCAGGCGAGGAAATTTTTGAGGCTATTTTTATATGCAGTTTGAACAACGAATTGGACACTGTCATTTTATTATAGGAGCACGACTATTTATTAACACTTAAGATTAATAATTGTGATTAAGAATTCATAAATGTTTTTCATTCTTTCATTAGTAGGAAAAATATAAATTTATAAATTAACGAATCAGCTCCCTATATTTTGGAAAATTAAATAATTCATGAAACTGGAAAAAATATATAATTCATATAACAAAGGCAATAAAACCTGTTAAGTTAAGTTTTGTTCATTAAGTTAAACTAATATTTTTTGACAAAAAATCCATTTTCTTACATTTCTATGGTTTTCTTCTAAAGTTACTGAAATATAAGAGAATTTATGATTCTCAATGATAAAATTTTTCTAGAAAATACATTATTTTCACCCTTCTCTATTTTCCTTACCCGCAATTTTCCACAGCAAATCGTTTTACGGCAATGTTCTTCTAATAAAAAACTTGTAGGATATGTTAAAGGTTTAGGGGAGCACAGGGGATAACATTTTTATTTTTCACGCTGAATATTGGTAATTGGTACTCAAATTTTGTATTATTTCGTGTATAATTGACAATAAATCGGTATATTGAATTACATTATTGAAATATATTGACTCGGTACTATATAACTATCATCAGGAACCTATTTTCAATCAGTTTAGTGCAGGAATGTAATTCACTCTCTCCAAAAACTACAGAAAATTAATAAAACTATATAATTAGTAAATTCCCAATATTCAATCTAGTTTATTTTCCTTTATCCGCAAGTTTTTCGTTTGACGACAAAGTTCTTCTATTAATATAATTAATTAATCAAACGAACTTACCAAGTGAAGTTCGATTATAATTATGCTTCTTATCTCGTCCGGATGGATATTAAATGTAGTAGTGGCCCTGGTCACGTAAATCCAACAGTTTTTCAAAGTATTCGAATAAAAATTCGAACATCGATCCATACTTCACGTTATTGACTTTGCTTAAAATATGTCATTAGTTTAAAGACTAAGAGCGAATTGCACATTCTTGGGAAGGGTTAACCATATCAAGGGAGGGGGTCCATCCGGACGAGATAAGAAGCATAATTATAATCGAACTTCACTTGGTAAGTTCGTTTGATTATTTAATTATGCTATAATATCTCGTCCGGATGGATATTAAATGTAGTTGTTTAAAGAGCAATTCGCTCTTCATTATTTATCAATGAAATTTTTTTTTAAATTTGTTAAATGGTTGAAAATACATTTTGCATTGTTTTTATTTATAGTAATCTTATTTAGAACTAATTCAATAATACATTATTACTAAATTCTTCAACGTTAACAATTGGACGATTATAGAATTGTGCAAATACTTTTGAATGCCCTGTCCATCCTGCAGCTTTTTTAATAATATCTATCGACACACCTTTTCGGGCAGCTGCAGACATGGACGCATGACGCGTACAGTAAGATGTAAAAATTTCTGTTTGTTCTCCACATTCTTTAAGTGCATTTCGGATCCACTTACTCAGAGTTTGTGATGATATAACCTTGTGAGGTTTAACATAAGAAATGAACAGCGAGTCACAATTCTTTGCGCGTAAATTTTTAGTAATATTAATGTAATATTTTATCAATGTAAAAACACAAATGTTCTCATTATCAGTAAATGGTGAAAAGTAGAATATAGGTTGCGTGCGACCTGGAACGGATGTTTTGATTCTGTCAGGTACTTTAATAATTATTTTTTCGCTAATTGCAATCTCCGATATTTTGTATAAAGTAAGTGTTTGTAATCTATGACCAGTGGCAAGAACTAGTAAGACTGACAATTTTTTTGATATTTTTTCCAAAAATCTTCATAAGGGTAAAATGATTTTAATTTTTCAATTACTGGATTTGGATCCCAAACAAAGTCATATTTAGCTCTTGGCGGTTTAAGTTTACTTACACCTTTACAAAAGCGCGTTATTAACCTATTTTGTCCAATTTTGTTATCTGAAACAAGAGAATTGGCAGACCTGATAGTATTTGTGCGCAAACGGCGCGCGTAGGGAAGCAGTATCGCTATCCTTATTTTACCAACGGCAATTGAAAAAAAAAGACAGAACGATTATCCCCAAATTAATATACACGCGACTCAGAGTATCACTATCCTTGTCTGACTAACCGCGCGAGACAAGGACCGACGCACATTGGGCCAGAATGGCTTCAAATGCGCGCATAGCCTTTTCAAGCACGATTTTAACGAATTATGTTAATAACATATATGTCATTATAGGTTTTTAGGGTCGCAGAATTCAAATTTGTTGTCAAAT
>JABFPD010000531.1:0-11123 GCA_022817545.1 Cremastobaeus sp. ZL-2020 | reverse complement strand
GGGGACGAAAAGTTCATGAAAATGAAAAAAATTACTAAAAATTTGGGGTGGAAGAAGCTTTTTGAAAATGCAAGTTTTTTAAAACATTTTTGTTAATTAACAATAAACAATATTTTTTTTGGGGGGGGGGGTTATTAGAAATTATTGATGATAGGCCTGAAGTCCATTAAACCTCAAAAAATCTAAGCGATTAGCGGAAAATTGACGAAAATAGCCATTTTACTTGCCAGTCCCCTTAACAGACATTTGCCCAATTTACATTTGTTATACAAATACAGTGTTTCATTATGGATATAATACATATAAGCTGAATAATACGCTATCTACATAAATTACTTCACAATCAGTCAAAATCGAAGTTTAGGGATTTTTCTTTTAGAGAAAAGGAATTAGGAATTTTTCTTTTAGAATTTTTCTTTTTTAGAATTTTTCTTTTTTTAGAATTTTTCTTTTTTAGGCATTTTTCTTTTAGAGAAAAATTGATTAGGAAAAATGAAAAAATTGTAATTCGAAAGAATCTTTTTAACTGATTAATGGAATGTCAAAAAAGGTAAACGTGACGCGAAAGTCAATGTTTGGACGCTCTTGGGTTTTGCAATAAATAACTCATCTGCATAGTTTGCGAAATACTTTTCTATGCGACGCCTTCCGTCCTCTTTGCAATAATTAAATGAGCCTTAATCGCAAAGGATGATAAATACTTGCATATAGATTGCGATATTTCAATGACTCATGGAACAGCTAACCAATATCTGTCCTCCACTCTCTCTTTCTGTCTTCGAGCACTTTCAGTAATGCTCGGTATTTCCATATCGAATTCCGTTCTCTTTCTAATATTCGACAAACTTTAATACAGTCTATTATCATGTATTTTGGAAAATGAGGAATTTCAAAACAGGCAATTGAAGAAAATTTGGTTTTCAATATTAGCTACGAGCGGATTGTGAGAATTGTTTACGAAATTCGCTTTGTGAAACGTCAATTGCATGCAAATTCACACGCCGCTCATTTATGAGTCACTTCCTTCATCGTGTCACAAACACGAGTCTGTTATAAAACGTGATTAACACGCTGAATATTATCAGCTGCGAAATTAAGCATAAGAGCAGACTTTGGTTTCTAATCAAACCAATCAGAATGTGGACTTTTTTGTTTACATGCGCTTGAAGAACTTTTTGTTTCAGAGCACGACTTTAACTGTACAAAAATGCTTATCTTGACATTCAATCCAAATAATTAGGAAATATTCATTTATAACCGACAGAGTTTTATTTCGTTGCGATTACTCAATGAAATAATACAATAGAAAAATATCACACTTATGGTCAGAACACATCTTCAATTATGCAATGATATCAGATTCAGATTTCAATGATGTGAATGAATCATCAATTCTTTTATTACTCAATAAAAACCCATCAAAAACTGGCCAATTGATTTCGGCGCCTTGTACAAGTTCTGAATAAGAAGTAAAATTGGTAACTCGATAACAGTATTCGGAGCATTGCTTGAGTATTACATTAAGGGGACCGTCGGCTGATTTTCGGTCAAAAATCGACTTTTTAACGAATTTCTTTTTATTGCATTTTTGGGTAGTCTGAAGTGTCCTCTTTCAATGTTGTCAGAATGTGAAAAAACACTTTGAAAATAGTTTTTTTAAAGGTTCTTCAAAAAGTGTGCAATAAACAACAAACTTACACTCGATTATCTCAAAAAAATTTTTCCCGTATTTTTCCAACTTCAAAAAGTTCCTCGTACCGCAATTTTGATTTGATTTTAATCAAGTAAAGAGGAAAATGTTCGGAAGTTAATATAGAACAACTTTGTCGATCAGAATTTTGTATTTCGAAACTCAAAAAAAGTTACAGGTGGCAATATAAACAAAAAGTGGAAAAAAGCACGATTTTAGGTGTTTTTTCGACATTCTTGTACATATTTGTGGATTGTTAACTAAGAAGATAAAATATCAATATTCTGTTCGACAAACCTATTCTCAAAGGCGTTCCGAACATTTTGGCGGGTATTTCCATATCTAAAAAACTCAACGCGGCGTGAAGCATACTGCACTCATCAGAAATGCGCGCGCACAAACATTGGGGTTATGATCAAGCGCGAAATTCGAAATTAATAATCCATCTCTAAACGTTTTCACAAAGAGATATCATTCTTGCATTTTATGATTAAAAAAATTTCGAACAAATGGATGAATGGTGGATGGATCCATACCTAAATAACTTAGGCGTGAAGGATAATGCTGTTCTCATTAGAAATGAATGCATCTACAATTACGAAGACGAGGAAAAATTAATAACTTTATTATAAAAAAAATTTCAATGCATAGAATATAAATAATAGAGAAATTAATCATGTAAAAAAATGTTTTAACATGAACATCGTAATCATGAGTAGTGATGAGCAATATTGGTCTTGCAAGTCTTGGTCTTGGTCTTGGTCTTGCGAGAAATGCAAGACCAAGACCAAGACTATGTATGCAAGACCAAGACCAAGACCAAGACTGCAAAAGTTGAGCAAGAAACTGCAAGACTCTTGCAGTCTTGCAAAATGCAATTGATAATAATGTAATTGATAATCATATCATTAAAACTTAAACCTATGAAATTTGAGTTTGTACTAATGGCGTGCATATTAAATTGAATCAAAAGCGTGTTTTCATTTTCTTTCTGTAATTATTATAAATATATACACAAATCGTGAATATATATAAACATATCTTGTATACTTCTACAGCAGTCCGTTTATTGTGATCGTTCTAATCGTTTCGAGTTTTGTTAAGTTCAAATATAACGTGAGAAAGCATTGTTATCTCGGTTGTTTCGTTTATGAATATCGTTTACACATTTTGACTAAAAATTAATATATTTAAAAACAATGATTAATTCAATTGATAGTGATTTCGGCAATCCAGAACATATTGCTATTACTGGTAAAGAAAAAGATAACAAAAGTAAATTCAACGAGTTTTTCGAAATAATTAAAAAAAAACGAAACGTATGGTCATTGCAAACTGTGCAAGAAAGTGAAAAACAACGTCTCTATAAAAATGAAAAACCGGAATACGTCAGGACTAAGAAAACATCTTCAAGCGAAACATAAAATAGAATTCGAATTATTGTTTCCATCAAAAGAACGGACTCACAAATTTGAAAACTACTTTCAATGTAATCAGGTATATATTTATATATTCTAATTCCTCATTATATTTTCAATTATTTTTTGTAATAAAATAATATATTTTTCATATTTCGATTAAGCATAATTTTATCATTTTCATATTGTTTACCATTAATTTAGGCACATTTATTATAATTAATTGCAAAGCGAAGCAAACAAGCATCTCTTAATGTACACAATTCGAGTACGGCTTATTTTGATTTTTCGGAACAGGTGATCACCGTTATATAATCACCCGTCAAAACAAAACACCGTCTGGCACATCTTAATTCCGAGAAATACAATTTAATTACACTATAAAATAAGTTTTCGAAATTGAATTTCGCGATTTATGAAAATTCGCAATTCGCCCGATATCTAACACATCTGAAAATGATAGTCCTAAGAAAATTAAAAAACGCTAAAACTTGAATGTAACTTCTACAAAATAATAAAAAATAAAATAATGTTGATTAATATTTAAAGAGTGCGGTTATACCATATGCCGTCTCTTCTAATATAAGAAGAGACCTTTTCATGCAGGAAAAAACGTAACATTCAATTGAAATATCTATGATGTAAAAATTCTAAAAAATTGAAATTTTGTTCCTTAATACAAGTGCATTGTTTTGTAAACGTTTTATTCAAGTATAATTGTTTTTTTAAACTTACTGATATTTTTATTTAACTATTCAAGTTTTGAATTTTAATTATGATTATTAAACTCATGCTCATTTTAATAGAATTAAAATTTTTTTCGATACTATTCAAAGATTCAGATTTTACCGCTTGTTAAAATTTATCCTTCTGTCCATTTTAGCGTGACAGGAATGACCATAATTTTACAAAAGCTACGGTGGATTGGATGGTCAAAAAATATTTACCATTTTCTTTTTTTGATGATGAAGAAACGCAAGAGTATTTTCGCTTCGTTTCTCCAAATTTGGATTTGGATCCAAGAAGATTTACGCTTCGACGTCAAGTGGAACAACGTTTTAAAGAACTTCAACAAGAAGTTAAAAATTGTTTGCAAAAATGCTCATCTAAAATGTCTTTCACAATTGACGGGTGGACATCGCTTGCTGGAAAAACCTACTACGGTATAACTGTGCATTTCATCGATAATAATTGGGATTATCAGTCTATGGTTCTTGATTTTGTACCCTCACACGGACGACACACAGGAAAAGATATTGCTGAAATATTTAAAAACTGTTTATCAGAATTTAATCTGTTATACAAACTGCAAGGAATCACTGTTGATAATGCGTCGGCCAATACAAGTTTTTTTATTGAGCTTGTGAAAATCCTTCCAGATTATAATTCTGATGATCTCCATTTTCGCTGCATATGGAGGTTAGTAATGATTATTTATTTTATTCGACTGAATCATTAAACTAAAAATGGTTGTATGTGAATGGATCATTATGTTTAAAACTATTAAATTCATAGTTTTTTCTTGACATAAATATTTGTCGTTAGAATATGTTCTACGTGTACCATTCATGCAAACAAACATTAAAACTTTTTTTTATGTTTTTTTATTTATTTTACTTTTTTTTATTTACAGAGCAGTGATGAGGACGATGACATGGAACATGATCGACCAATTGAAGATTCGAGCACAGCTATAATGAAGTTACGGTCCATTTTTAGTAAAATAAAGCGTAGCGAAATGTTAAAAAATAAATTCCGTTCAGCTTGTGAAGCTGCTGGTGTTTCGACTACTTTAAGTCCCAAATTGGACTGCTCGACCAGATGGAATTCTACGCACGAAATGTTAGGGGTGGCGATAAAATTGAAAAAGGAAATTAATACCTTATGTACCAACGTAAATGAGTTGCATGATTTTGAAATCCATGATCAAGAATGGATAATATTTGAAAGAGTTTACACATTTTTAATCAATTTTAAACATTTATCTGAAAAACTTGGCGGGGACAAATATACAACTCTTCCAATGGTAATTGTTTCGTTAAATCTATTACTAGACAAAATAGAAAAAATTGCCGCAGATTTAGACAACAAAACCGAAAGCACTGCCATTGATGAACGACTGATTTTTGCATATCAAGCAGCCCGGGACAAAATTTTAAAACATTACAAAATGACCAATTGGATTTATTGCGCAACGCTTATTTTGGATCCAAGGCACAAATTGCAAACATTTGACCTTACATGCTGGGGAAAAGAAATAAAATTTGAAAGTCTGTGTAAGTTACAGAAGCTATATACAGAATATCAGAACAACGAACCGGTGCCACAACTTTTGGTAGAAGAATCTGATCAACTTGCGGATTCCGACAACGACGTAATAGATTTTGATGCTTTATATTTAAGAACATCTACGGCAGGGCAAAGTCGAAATGAGGAAAATGATTTGGACAGATATTTGAATCAACTAAGAGTAGCCACGGACAACATTTTGCAGTGGTGGAAAGTGAACCAAACGGAATATCCGATTGTAGCAAAGATAGCGCGAGATCTGCTTTCAATTCCGGCTACTTCGGTTCCAGCGGAAAGACTTTTTTCGAAGGCATCTTTGGTGATACGGAAGCATCGTAATAAATTGAACAATGATTCGGCGCGATGGTTATTGTGTATCAATTCATGGGCGAATCACTTCAAATGTTAGCTTCGATGTCTTTTTTGTTAAAAACCTTTTGTACCAGATCTTCGAATCCGTCAATTCCAAACATGGATATATTGTCTTTATTTACACTCTAATTTAAGTTTAAGGTTGTAACTTTTGTTCTAGATCGTACGCATCAAGGGAGATGGATTTCCGTCTCTATTTTTTGAAGAGTAAAATATTGTTATTAATAAATAAGTGACATATAAGTATTCGAATGTATCGCGTATTGTACATACATTTTAAAGACTATTATCTGTTTTTTTTATTTAATAAATGAATTATTAAGCCAATAAAAAGTGAAGTTACTTTCAAGTATAATAATACTATGCAACAAACGAAGGTTATTAATATGTAAAAATATATATTTGTTAGAACAATTAATTTTTAATTTTCGGCAAGGTTCAATTGAAGTTTGATTTTCATTTTTAAATAACAAGACAAAAGTCTTGTTCTTGGTCTTGTCTTGCATGCAAGAACAAGACCAAGACCAAGACTTGGTAATGCAAGAACAAGACCAAGACCAAGACCGTATTAACATCTGCAAGACCAAGACCAAGACTTCCGCTGCAAGACCAAGACCAAGACCAAGACTATCCGAGTCTTGGTCTTGGTCTTGCTTTGCTCATCACTAATCACACTCGATCCATAATCACTAACTTTCTGCGCCCATTCAACAATAAAATATTTTTTTCGTCATTCTGGATTTCGCGTGTTTAACCTAAAATTTGAAATGATAGACTCAATAACCTATGAATATAGAATTAGAATCTAAAACAAAACTTCAATTTTTTGTCCATCATTTTGAATTTCATATTTTTAACTCAAATTCAATAATAGCACCCTCTAAAACCGCCGAATACAGTTTTTTTTTAGCAAAAACCGAAACATAAATCATTTTTGCTAGCCATTTTGAATTTTGCGTTCATAACCTCCAATTTGAAATGAGCGACCTCAAAAACTTTCAAGTGCTGAAAGTTTCTCTCGAAGTGCAAAAAATTTTCATAAATCATAAAGATAAAAAAGGGTTAGTCTGTTAAAGTAAAGTAATTATTCTTTAGTTAATTTTTGCGCTAATTACATGAGTTATTTTTAGCCTAAATTTAAAGTTTTAGGAGTTTACATGAATTTTAGTTGAGTATTACAAATTTGAAAAACAATAATTTTTCAGTCATTTTATGCAAACAATTTTTGTTATTCCAAATTTTTTAAAGGTGTAGACCAAGAATATTGGTCTTGACGTACGAAATTTTAATTTCTTGGACTCTTTTACATTAGAAAATGTAATACCCCTATAGAAAATTCCTGAAAGAAATTCTTTAAGGAAATTCCTCACGGAAATGCCTTAATGAAATTTGGTTGAATCCAAGATAGCGGAGAACAGTTCATGAATTTAAAAAATGTTTTTGATTTTTCATTTTTGTGTGTTTTTATTTGCTTTCAGTTTTGCATGTGCCATCATCTGTGCAAAAAATTTTTATTCATTTGATATTTGAATGAACGAATTCTACACGAATTTCTGCACGAATTCTACATATTATTTTTTGGAATATGTGAAGAAAAAGTATAATTAGCGCGTCTTTCTGTGCTCCTGATAGTACCGCAAAGTACTATTTACCTATGGAATACAGAACAGTTTTTTCGGTAGTTAAAAATCTACAATGAAAAAATCGTGATCATGAAAAAAGAATGAGTTTTTAATCTAGGTTTCGGTTTCAGAACGCTGAAATCTGTATAAAATCATGTATCATTTGACAATATATGAATTTTGTATGTATATACACAAATATGCCCTTTCCAAGGTTAATAATGAGACAAATCATCTCAAGTGGGACAGCCAAAATAAAAATTTGATATTTTTTATCGAAAATTAAAAAAATATCTTGAGAACAACATTAACGTTAACTGGCTACATTATTTTGGCGAAAAAAATTATTCCTCTATTAGTTATAAACATTAATATATTTGTGCAACTTTTTATTCAACCGTTAGTCACTCGGCACAGAAATGAGAGAATGCGAAACGATTAGTTGGAATCTACGAGGAATACAATGAACTTTAAACTGACATTGTTTAAAATTTTCGAATATTTGAAAAAAATATTGTTATTGTAAAATTAATTGTTTAATTGCATTTTTAGTTATGTTCTGCTCCTCACGGAAAAAATTTTATATGCAGACCCGAAAGATAATTTTATGGACAATAATTTCCCCAAGAGAAAAATTACGAGTCTCAATTGCATAAAAAGATATTTTATTTTGTTTGACTGCGCGACATGTCAATCGAGACCTAGACGTGCTGCTCGCGGTGTACATTAAGTGAATATGGACTACGCGTCGCAGAAATCTTTGGATGTAATTAATGAAAGTGTACATTGTTTATCAGTACAGATTATTTACCTATTTATAAATACATTCATCATTATGAACAATAAGTTGTTCATAATGATGACTTCTTGACTACAGAACTCAAGAAGCTGAAAAGCAGCTGAAAAATGTTTACATTAATGTTCATCTTCAAGGTAAAACAATGGTATTGACGAATGTCTTTCATTGCCAGGTGGGATAATAAAAATATTTCACTAGTTCTATTATTCGTTTATGGTCTATTGTAGATTCTATTGAAACAATTTTTGTCATAAAATAAGTCAATTTAGTAAATGGATTTGGGATTTTCCCAGTTTTGAGTGACTAAATGAATTTTATAGCAGGGTTCAACTATCATTGTTTGTGTCAAATATAAATACGAAAGTTTGTCTATCTAAGATCATTTCGAGTTAGAAGTGCTTAAAGTGTATCGTGTCTTGAAGAAAAATGCCAACTCCGAATAGGTGCTGTAACCCTTTGCGAAAAAATAAACACAACAAAGTTTATAAAAAAATTCACCTAATTACTGCAAAGTGGCAAACAAAGTTTACTCCGTGGGTTGGGAAATACGTGTGTGATACTTGTCGTTTGGATGTTGTCAAAAAAAGTGTTGATGTACAATCGAATGTCGAATCTCCAAATAGATCACCATCTAAGTTATTTCAATCTTCCAATCAAGATGGTAACGAAGAAGACAAGAATGGGAACAGAGAAGAAGAAGATATGGATGACATCAACAACGATCCAACATTCGTTGACAAAAAAGTGGAACTTGAATTAAAAGCTCACAAAATTAACACAATTTTGCAATTGTCTGATCGTCCAGAACGTGCTTCAAAACGTCAGAAAGTAAGTGAATTTTCCTCAGAATTACGAGTACATCACTTTCTCAATTCTTAGGAAGTTACATGATACTCGCCTTTTTTATCAACATTTATTGTTTTGCTGTAAATTTTATTATGTATTATATTTATATAAATGAATTTTTATTTTACAGTGTGATAATAATGACAGTATTGCCAGTACAGATACGATTATCGACGGAATAAAACAGGCAATATCGCCACGTTGTAATCTTGTCAATGAACAATTCGTTGAGGACGTAAAAAAAAGTCTATTAAATGCAAAAGGTATAATGAAAAACTCGAGATTCTGACGACAAGGGAATTAAGCATTCGTCGCGTGAAAACTCTTTTCAATGTGTCACGTAGAATGGTAATCCGAGCTAAGAAATTGAGAAGAACAAGCGGATACAAATTTTGCCCAGAAAAAAAAACCGTACATCCATTGCTAAACGAAGTTGTTTCCAGAGTTCGCGAATTTTATTTATCAGATGAAAACAGCCGTTTAATGCCTGGAAAAAAAGATTGTGTTTCAGTTAAGACAGAAAATGGTCGTGAGAGTATCCAAAAAAGATTATTGCTTCAAAACTTAAAAAATTTACATGCATCGTTTACGGAAAAGTATCCAGCATTAAAAATTGGTTTGACAAAGTTTGCAAATCTCAGGCCTAAAGAATGTATTTTAGCGGATAGAAATGGGTGCCATAATGTTTGCGTTTGCAAAACCCATCAAAACATGAAACTGAAATTCACAGGCCTGAAATTGATATTTGCGAAGCAAAATTTCGATTTCAAATTACAAAGACGCATTGAAGGATACAGTTTGTGAAAATCCACAACCCACATGTTATTTATTAACATGCTCCAAATGCCCAGGTCCTGAAGTCTTTTGTAACAGACTACAGAGTTTGTTTACTAATTATTCTATTGAGGAGGTAAAATATAATGAATGGGTTCAAACTGACAGGTAATTTCTAATTGTAATATTTTTGGTTTCAAAAAGTTTCCGTATTTCATCTAATTCTGTTTTTTTGATTCAAGGTGTGATATGAAGGAGCAAAATAAAGCTACTGAAGACTTTTTGCAAAAATTAAGAAAGGATTTGCCAGAATTACTGAAGCACGACTTCATTGCTAGATCACAGGCCACATATTTTGCAGATATGAAAGAGGAATTACGCCAAGGAGAATTTCTAGTTTCACTAGACTTCGCAGAAAATTATGGCTTTCGGATTCAAGATGCAGTACAGTCATATCATTGGGCAAAAGTTCAAGCTACCATACATCCGTATGTAATCTATACTAAAAAAAATAGTATGGTTGTAAATGATAACTTCGCTGTAATATTCGAGTGTGAAAAACACAATGCGGTAGGAGTATATTTTTTCAATAAGAAATTAATTTCCTATTTAAAAGAGACTTACGGCACCGAAAATGTAAAGAAAATAATTTATTTCTCCGATGGTGCTGGGTCACAATATAAAAATAAATTCAATTTTTTGAATTTAGTGAATCATAAATCTGATTTTGGAGTGGATGCTGAATGGCATTTTTTTGCGACATCGCACGGCAAAGGCGCATGCGACGGCATTGGTGGAGTTATTAAAAGAAATGCATATAAATGTAGCATGCAAAGAACGAAATTTGGTCAAATTACTACTCCAAAACGTCTTTATGAATGGGCAACTGGATTCTCCAAGAAAATAAAATTTGCTTTTTGTACAATGAGCGAACATGAATCTGAGGAAAAAAACTTGAAAATTCGGTTCAGTAAAGCGACGACAATCAAAAACACTCGTCAATATCATTGTTTTACCGTGAAAGACTCGCAATTTATTCAATGTAAACATTTTTCTGCCGCTTTGACTTATACGAAATGTTCTGTAGTCAAAAAGTCATCATTATAATGACTTATTATTATTAACAACTTATTCAAATTGTTATTGAGAAATATAAATTCACAACAAATGTATTTATAAATAAATAAATAAATTGTACTGATAAAAAAGTGTACACTTTCATTAATTACATCCAAAGATTTCTACGACGCGTAGTCCATATTCACTTAACGTACACGGCGCGCAGCACGTATAGGTCTCGACTGACATGTCGC
>JABFPD010000530.1:0-11128 GCA_022817545.1 Cremastobaeus sp. ZL-2020 | reverse complement strand
GTTGACCGATGGAGGCATTCAGCATCGGTGGACAATGGCGACGAGTCGGACAGGACAAGGTCGCATATCAGACCCTGTCGTCTCAGTCAACCATTTTCACCGCTCACCGGCCACCGCTCTCCGGCCAACCGGCTGCGTTCAAATTACAAATTATCGCGCCGTCTTCTAGGTTAGGTTGCGAAATCTTAAACGCCGTACGTCGGTTCTTTGGTCGTATTCTCGATCCTCCGTCGCACACTTTCCTTCGCCGAGGGGATCCTCTTCAAGGCAGCGTTGCAAATTTCTACACCATAGAATCCATTTCCTTTCTACTCGCTGCATCATCGATGCTCTTTTCGTTAAGGTGGTCCGAGCAATTGCACTAATTAAGGATATTGACTCATTTGTTGAGGGGGAAGGGGGACATGCGATAAAAAATATAATTTTCTTTTTATTTCCAAAAATTGATGTAACTTTTCATATAACTTGTTAAATGAGACCTTGAGACATTATACAATTATATTTTTATACGAATAAATAATAATATTTACTTAAAAAATGCTGTTTAATTTAAAAATGAAAATAAGTTCTATTATAAACAATTAATATTCAATATTATTGCATTTTTGTTTCATTATTTTTTTCTACTGAAAAGTAGATAAAAAATTTTAAGTGTAGATAAATAAATATTGGTAATATTTATTTCTTTAAAAAGAAGATTGTATAATGTTTCAAGGCCTCATTTAACAAATTATATAAAAAATGTTATAAATGTTTGCAAATAAAACATTGGCTCCTCACCTCAGGAGCCAATATCCTTAAACATAAATTAACGCGGCACAAAATGTATCCACAGAATACGTATTTTCTTATGATATGGTGAACATTTTTTAACGTTTCACCATTTCGTGATGAAATTTCAATCATCTGTTTCCTAATCAAATTGCTATTGTAAATTCGTTTTCTTAATGTCCCATTAAAAAAATAGTCAACCGAATCGATTACCTGAATGAAATTAAATTTAACATTAATCCCTTGAAAATGTTCATAAGGAATATCGTGTAATTAATCGTTAAATTAAACATTTCATAATAAAATGATTAAAGTTCAATTATTATCGAAAGGTCGACATGACCCAGTCTGTAATATTTTCCTTGGTACTCTGTAATTTAGTAAAGGATAAAATAGATACATTATGCGGAAAACAGAGGCATTTGTGTCTTGCAAAAGGACTTCTCTTTCGCACACTGCCTCGCTCGTTATCTGAATATTATCAGTGTTGAACCAAACGAAATAAGCCGGGACACGAACGCTAGCATTCTGCGTCTTTTTAGCAACGACTCGCAGTGGAATATCAATTACGAACGCCGAGGTAGCCCTTAAACACCGCGTATTAACGAGTCCGCGGGTCTCTTATGGCGAAACTTGTCATTTCTAGTTTTATGTTGGCAATAAAAAAACTTTCTTATCATGTCTTTTATTTTATTTTCATTTGAAATTAAACTTCTCTCCGATCTTTCATTTTGTCAACAATTTTCTATTGTTATAAAAGAAGAACAGATCCTTGATTATTTGGTGAAAGAAAAATTATCAAATAATTTACAAATAAAAAACTTGTTAGAATATATTAGCTAGAGGCGACGTGTCAAAAAGCGATAGTTTCGAAATAATTGATAGCTTTTAAGGACAATGCTTAAGGGACAGTGCACGAAAAGGCTGATTATCTCTAGTTCGTTACGGTATATGCGCCGTGGTATGTAAATAGCTGCGGTAATAAAAAACTAATGTTTAAACGGCGCGAAAACGTAACACATGTAATCAACGGACATGCTTTGTTGAAAACCCCCGACGCGTGAAATGTAGTAATGTCGTATGGTGATTGGCTCGTTGGTGACGGAGCATGAAAATTCAACATTATACGCCGCGCAGAACAATGTCTGTTTATCGGATCATCGATTTCGCTAATCCGCAATTAATCATAATGATGAATCAACTAATTGATTGATTCTGCGTTTTTAATACTTTTTTTTCCGTCTTTCAGGTTCCCCGCCCTTGACCAGTTATGGAATCGTTAAAATCGTCGTGCTGGATGTAAACGATCACAGTCCCAAGTTTTCTAGACAAGAATACAAAGCTTATGTCAACGAGAATTCGCCGAATGGAACTTGGGTGTTGAACCCGACCGCTGTCGACAAAGACGAAGGACTAAATGCTCAAATTCGGTATGTTTTCAGTATAGTTAAACATACTAAAATTTAATTACTGTTTACAATTATAATAATCAACCTTGAATAAAATATTTCTGCCTTATTCAATCAATATTAAGAAAGGAATAATATTATGCCTTATTAAATATGAAAATTGATATTGAAAAAGATTTAATATTTGGAATGAAAAAATAACTTCGAGACTTGTTATAATTGATTATTACGTTGAAAACAAATTATGCATCTGAATGTATACGTTTTTTAGGTACAGTCTACTGGGAGACAAAGCAGAGAGGTTTTCCGTAAACGTAGATACTGGAGAAATTGTGACGACGGAACCGCTCGACAGGGAGCAAAATGCTATTTACCATTTGACTTTGGTCGCCCAGGATTCTAGTCTGACCAAGCGACATGCCTCGGCTGTTAATTTGACCATTTTCGTCCAGGATTTGAACGACAACCCTCCAATTTTTTCCAGTCCAAGATATACCGCTTACGTTCCAGATAATACAAAAACTGGTACGATCATCGCTCGTACAAGATTATCAAATCGAACAATTTATAAACACTTAATACTTATATATTTATTTAGTTTATTCAATATACATAGATTCATTATTATAAAACAGTTGCTTATACATTGAATAATCACAATTTCAGGCGACTTCGTTTTCGGCGCAAAAGCCGTCGATGAAGATGACGGTGAAAATTCCCGTATTATATACAGTCTCCAAGGCGAAGATGCAGAGAGATTCGTAATTGATGAAAACAATGGCGTAATACGAGCAACCAAAGACCTTTCGAGCAAAAGCACTTACCACTTGCAAATCTCGGCCCATGATTGTGGATCCAATTCTCATACCGTGACAGCTGACTTGATGATTCATTTGTGGCAAAAGCATCTGTTTCCTAGTTTCCGGCCTTCAATCAGTACAGAGTTTACGTTACCAGAGGACATTCCTGAGGGGCGCATCATTACTACCCTTAGCGCCGTACCAAAAAGTGGATCTGCAAATAACTTGGTTTTCGAAATGGCAGGTGGGAACGTAGGTGACGCCCTGAGGATCGATTCGCATAGTGGAGAAGTAATTACATAGCCTAATGTTCTTTCCTAATCAATATTCACACATTTGAATACTTATCGATCCAAATTTACTGTCTTTTTCCATGTTTTTAGTTATCTGTGGCATCCGGTTTCGACTATGAAACAAATCCTTACTATGAGGCCTGGGTCGAAGTGCGAGACTCCGGGACACCACCATTGAGAAGCGTCGTTCAACTCCTGGTCAATGTAACCGATGCCAATGATAATGCGCCCACAATGGAATTCGCCATTTACAATGCTTCTGTCATAGAAGAGGAGCCCTCCCCTGTGTTTGTTACGAAAATCACTGCCAAAGATGCAGATTCTGGGGAAAATGGTCAAGTCATTTATTCTCTTGTTGACGATTTTAACGAGAGTTTCGTCATTGATGAACATACAGGGGAGATAAATACTAATGCTCAGTTGGACAGGGAACAGGTAAAGTTTCTTTCATTCATTCTGAAAGTAAAATTAAAGCTTTCTCTTTGTAACGACAAATATTGTTTCAGCTGCCTTTCTATGAGTTGATAGTCGAAGCAAGAGACCAAGGGAAGCCTCGTCTAACCGGAACTGCAACTGTTCAAATAACTGTTATCGATAAAAATGACAATCCTCCCCGTTTCACACGGCTGTTTAGTTGTAATGTTACCGAAAATGCTCAAATCGGAACTTTCGTGGTCGCTATCACCAGCAGCGATTTGGATATTGGCTCAAATGCCAACGTCACATACAGTCTGACAGAAAATCCTGGAAACAAATTCGCTATAGACCCAACCTCGGGGAATGTAACGGTTGCAGGATACCTGAACCGCGAAGAACAGGACGAGTACATGTTGAAAGTGGTGGCTTGGGATGGTGCCTGGGCACCAAAGACAACTTTGACCATCAGCATCCAAGATCAGAACGACAATCCTCCGAAATTTGAAAAGGATTCCTACCACTTTCACTTCCCAGAATTGCAGCGCAAAATGGCTTACGTAGGTCAAGTGAGCGCCTTCGATCAAGACAAGCAGGGGCCAAATTCTGTTATATCATATGCCCTTCTCCAGCCGTCTGATTTGTTCGTCATGGATCCCGCAACTGGTAACATCTTTTGCAAGAGGTCTATGAAATACAAGCACACACAGAAGCAATCGTCTCCGGAAAATTTGTACACCTTAACCGTTGTCGCAACGGACAATGGAAAACCTCCATTGTCATCAAGAATCCCAGTGTCTATCAATATCGTCGATGCTAACAATAATGCTCCAGTCTTTCACCAAAAAAGCTACCTTTCGCCCGTCCCTGAAAACTATCAGGTCGGGAAACAAGTCATACAGATATCCGCCTCCGACGACGTCGATTTTGGCATAAATGCAGAAATAAGCTACTCCCTGATTGGTGGCAATGGTACGAAATATTTTGCGATAGAATCGAAAACTGGTTGGCTGTTTGTCAACAAATCTCTAGCCGGCTTGCCAATAGGCACTGCGTTGACGCTGAATGCGCAAGCAAAGGACCACGGCGTGCCTCCGCAGGTGGACGAAGCGCCTATTATTTTGGTCATATCAGGGAAAAACAGATTTGCACCCACTTTCGAGGCTGTTAGTTACCAGGTTCATGTCCCAGAAAATGAACCTGTTTACACTAACATTCTTACAGTCAACGCTGCAGACGGCGACAGTGGTCCTAACGGTATGGTTCGATATAGAATTTCATCTGGTAATAAGGAATTTGCGGTTCATCCGGTAACCGGAGCAGTTACTATTCTAGAACCCCTCGATTATGATACAGTCCAGGAGTATAAGCTCAACATCACTGCGACGGATTTAGGCTTCGAACCAAAACACTCTGTAGCAACATTGACGGTCAATGTTTCCGACATCAACGACAATCCGCCGACATTCAATCAAAGTATGTATGAAGCGTACTTGCCAGAAAATTCCCCTCCAAATGGATTTGTCTTCAAAGTAGAGGCAAAGGACATTGATAGTCCGAAATTTGCTGTAATTCAATATAAAATTATTGGTGGGTCTGGGAAAGATCATTTCAATATCGAAAGAAATTCCGGCATAATCACATCGAAGAATAGTTTTGATTATGAAGAAGAAAACGAATACACGCTTGATATCGTTGCGGCAAACCCGGACGCTGGCGCACAAATGGTGGGATTTACAACGGTGCTAGTGCGCATCACTGGTGTCAATGAATTTTATCCAAAATTCATTCAACCCGTATTCGACATGGATGTATCAGAGAGCGCTGACGTGGGAACTTCCGTCGGACTGGTCCAAGCAACCGATCAAGATGATGGAATTGATGGCAAAGTTTATTATCTGTTTGTTGGTGTGTATTTATTAATGTAACAAAATATAATTCAATTTCATGCTCGTAACTTAACCAAATTCTTTTTCAAGGTTCCTCCAACGACCGAGGATTTTCGATCCATCCTGAAACCGGAATGATACGAGTATCTAGAAGACTGGACAGAGAAACTCAAAATCGAGTAGTGTTGACCGTTATGGCGAAAAATACCGGAGGCATTCGTGGAAATGACACTGACGAAGCTCAAGTAATCATTTCCATCCAAGATGGCAACGATCCCCCTGAATTCTTACAGAGTTTCTACGATGCGACCGTGTCTGAAGGTGCTGCTATTGGAACCAGGATCCTTACAGTGCGGGCTATCGACAAGGACGTCAGACCGCAAAACAATCAGTTCTCATACTCGATCATTGGTGGAAATTCCGCACAATCGTTCAAAGTGGACCCGCAAACGGGAGATATAGAAGCAGCAAAGTTGCTGGATAGGGAAAGAGTTGCAAGTTACGAACTGATCGTTGGAGCCATCGATATGGGCTATCCACCGCAAACAGGCGTAGCGACCATCAAAATCGAGTTATCGGACATCAACGATAATGGACCTGTGTTTGACCCTGAAGAAATGGTTGGCTATATCAGCGAAAACGAACCCGCGGGTACGAGTATAATGACACTCACTGCAACTGATCCTGACTTGCCGCCAAACGGACCACCATTTTCCTACAGGGTTATAGGTGGAAAACACAGCGACTTGGTCACTCTCGATAAACACACCGGTCTCATGAAATCCACCAGAAGTTTCGACAGAGAAACTATGCAACAGTTGCAATTACTCGTAAGTAATGTTGTTATTCTATTTTAACAAGAAAATATCATTTGTAAATTACAGAAATCTAGAGCTAAAACATAGTTATCTCCACTTGTTGAGAATCCGAGAAAAATCCACGCAAAGTTTAAAATAATTTTTATATTATATACATTTAAGAAAACGTTAAGATCAGAATTCATTTATCCGAAAACCGATTTTATTGAAAAGTGGAGTCACATGTTTCTTTTCAGCCAAAGACACAAAGCTAAATATGAAAAGATTACATTTGTTATTGAAACGAGAATGTCACATTTCCACAGCATAATTTATTACAAAAATATGTGTTCACAAAATAAAGAATAATTAGAAAAGCATTCTTCCAGTTACAATATAAATGCAGATTGAAATGATAATAATTGATTCTAAATTGATAATAAACGTAATTTTAGATCGAAGTCGAAGATTCTGGAACCCCTCGAATGAAGAGCGAACACGCCGTGAACGTTATCGTTCTGGATCAAAACGACAGTCCCTCTTCTCCGCGATCGGTCCACGTGATGATCTACTCGTTGAACGAGGTGATCCCTGTGGGGAAAATCGCGGACATCCGGCCGATCGACCCCGACACCGTCGGCGACTACACCTGCAAGATACTCCAGAGCTCAAGCTCCGGCATACTCAACATTCCGACTGCCTGCAATTTGCATATCAATAAAATTACTCCAGGTCTGTGCTCAACTTTATAAATTATCCTGCAATTTGCTTAAACACATTAATAATTCATCAACTCCTCAATTATTCATTATAAATTGTTCCACTTTCCACTCTTTTTGCTTCGCTGCCTCAAACTGGTATTTTTCCATTACTTTTTATTTGTTTCAAGTTTTATTTCAAATTAATATATTTTATCACAATATCCAGGCGTGGGACATTCCGTGAGCGTATCTGGAAACGATGGGCTGCATTCTGACGTGCTTTCAAAAGTCACCGTTGAATTTGTCACTTTCTCCAACTCGACCATAGAAAATACTGCCACCATTCAAATATCGGGACTATCTGCCAGCCATTTTTTGAGCAAATATTACCGGGCCTTTGTGGACACACTTCAGGAAAATTTAATCGCAGATGAAACCCTGCTGATCTACAGTATTGACGAAGTCGGTGATGATTTGGAAATATTTGTAGCCATTGATTCTTCCCAAGGATTCCGTTCCAAACAACAAGTTGTAGAGCACCTCACACGTCAAAGGAGACATTTGCAAAACTTGATCAAAGACTTGCAGATGGCCACCGGGTATTCCCCTTGCAAAATTGACAGCTGTCAAAATGGTGGCGAATGTCACGACGAAATCGTTGTCAATGAAAACGCGAGAATCATTGATAGTCAGTCTCTGATACTGACTTCTCCAAAAATTACTCACCAAATAATTTGTACTTGTGCCGATGGCTACACAGGAGACCGATGTGAAAAGAAACAGGACCCTTGTTCCCCTAATCCGTGTCATATGGTAATTTTCATATCTTTATAATACACACAATTTACTAACATCTTTGTTATTCAGCTATTTTCAAATGTTTGTCACTACTTTCAGGGAGTTCAGTGCCATCGTCTTGGTTATGATTTTCGGTGTTCGTGCCCACCGAATCGCGAAGGGAAATTGTGCGAACTTGAACGAGGTGATGTTTGTGCCAACAATCCTTGCAGAAATGGAGGTTCGTGCAAAGAAAGTCCGGATGGATTCAGCTTCTTTTGTCTTTGTCGCGCGGGATACAGAAGAAATCACTGCGAGGCTGTCACCGATTCTTGTAGACCGAACCCTTGTTTACATGGTGGACTTTGTGTCAGCCAGAAACCGGGGTAAATGTTTATTTTTACATGTTAATAATGAACTGAAGTTTAAAAAGAAAAGTATATATAATAAAGATTACCGTTTATCTTGCAGTTACAGTTGCAGTTGTCCTGAAGGTCGATATGGACGTCACTGTGAAAGATCAACTTTTGGATTCGAGCAACTTTCATACATGAGTTTTCCATCTCTCGATAGCAACACCAATGATATTTCGATTATTTTCGCTACAACAAAACCAAATTCGCTACTACTATACAATTATGGACACCAAACTGGCGGTCGATCCGACTTCATAGTTCTCGAACTGATAAATGGAAGGATTGTTTTCTCTTATGGCGGCGCACGAAGCGCCATCACAATGCTAACAATTAAGTCAATTGATTTGGCTGACGGGAAGTGGCGAAAAGTGACGGCAACAAGAAACGGAAGAGTCGCGTCTTTGAGTGTTTCTAAATGCAAAGAGCATGGTGATGTTTGCGACGAATGCCGACTTAGGGACAGAAACTGTTACGTTGATGGAACAGGACCAACTGGGTATGAACCCTTCTCTTTTTTTAAGCCTTCGCTGCAAGTAGATCAATTTGTTAACAATCGTAAATGTTTTTGTCTATGATTAGCACTTTTTTGGCAGCTAAAATTTTAGTTGCAGAAAAAGCTTGTTGGAAATTATTTTACAATTAATTGATTGATTAACTCTCGACTGAAAAAATATATTATATTTCAGAACACTTAATTTCAACAACAACCCACTTTTCCTCGGTGGAATCGTGTCAGCAGATCCAATTCTTGAACGGCCTGGACAACTTCATTCTGACGATTTGGTAGGGTGCGTTTACTCTGTGTCGATAAACGGACGGCTGTTGAACTTGACAAACCCACTATCTTCTCGAAGTGTAACATCTACCTGCGGCAGATCAGAGCAAAGCCCGTGCATGAAAAGTAAAGAGGATTCCAGTAGTGTTTGTGGAATGAATGGAAAATGCTACGACAAATGGCACCAAGTGACTTGTCAATGCGGTGATTTGACGGCTCCTAATTGTAAAAGTGCTTTAGAGCCTGTTACTCTTAGTGAAAGGGGTTATATTGAATTTAAGGTAAAATTTGTGTTAAAGTTAAATTATTAACTAGTGGCAATTGAATATATATAAATGGATTGATTTATCTGTTCATGTTTACATTTTCACAGATCTCTCAAAAGCACAGAAGAATGCAGCTACTGGACAATTTTTACGGTGGTAATACAATGTGGAACAATCACCGAAACAAGAGAAGTGACAATATCGACATGTTTACTATTACACCTGTACCAGATAAAACAATAGGTCTCATGTTCAGAACTGTAAAATCCGACGCGGTGCTTATTTATGCATCTAGCAATAAACACTTTACATCAGTGGAGGTAAAGTGTATTTTGAATACAAGTTAGAGTATTAATAAATTAAAACCGATGAACAAATGTTTTAATAAACAAAAAATTGTTTCACAGCTTCGCCAAGGCCGCATCGCCTATTACTCTGCATCTTTACTTGGTTCTCCGGTTAATATGAGTGGAACCAACGAAGAGGGTTCACTTTCGGATGGTCGTTGGCACAATTTGACACTCCACGCTTACTCCAGAGGCCTGAGAATTTACGTCGATGGCTCGTTGATTGGGGAAGAATTAGACCTTGCAGGTGTACACGATTTCCTTGACCCATACCTTACGATCCTGACACTAGGAGGCGTTCGACCTGACCTGTACTACGTCAACGAAATCGGTCCAAAGAGTTTTGAAGGTTGCCTAGCAAACTTGACCATCAACCGCGAAATACAGCCTTTCAATGGTTCCGGTTCAATATTTTCGGAAAGCATTTATCATGGAAAAGTAAGCATTGGATGTCGAGGTCCGATCGGTATCAGTGCCGCCGCAACCGCTGACCCACTCAGTATCGGCATCACTCTCGTCATCGTTTTCTTCATAACTTTACTCATCGCCATCCTAGTCAGTTTCGTTGTCTTTCGTTTACGTCGGCAGAACAAAGAAAAATCCGCGTCAAGTGTAGCGAATAAAAACACCAACGCAATTATCACAGGTAACTCTTTGGTGGGTCAAAATGACGCGCTGATGTCGCGGCATGAGAATACCTACATATCTGATACAGGTGATCTGCGTGGTGTGGGTCATTTGGCGCCAGAGCTGATTTCGAAAAAGTACAAGGATCGCGATGCCAGTGCTCCACAGCGACCGGACATCATCGAACGCGAAGTGACCAAGTCGCCTCCTATACGGGACGAACATCCGCCACTACACAGTTCGCATCCACCGACGCACACGCACGAACGACAGGTCCAGGGACCAACGGAACCTGAGCTGCCGGAGCACTACGATTTAGAAAACGCGAGTTCCATTGCACCGAGTGACATTGATATTGTCTACCATTACAAGGGCTACCGCGACGGCATCCGCAAGTACAAGGCTAGCCCTCCGCCTATCGGTGGCTTCAGTAACCACCATAAACATAGTGGCCAGCAACACAGGCACAGTGGCCCCTTCCCTCGAGCTATGCCTCCACCAGTGGTCGGCCAGCCTCCAGGAGGTGCTCCAAAGTTATTACAAAGCACACCCTTAGCACGACTGTCGCCTTCGAGCGAGTTGTCTGCCCAGCAACCGCGAATCCTTACTCTCCATGACATCTCTGGTAAACCCCTCCAAAGCGCGCTCTTGGCTACCACCAGCTCTTCAGGAGGTGTCGGCAAAGATGCTATGAACTCGAACAGCGAGAGAAGCCTAAACTCTCCCATCATGAGTCAACTGTCGGGGTCGAGCGTCAGTCGCAAAGCGCCCGCGTCCAACAACGAAGGTGCTAATAACAGTGGTGCGGGGATGGGTCTAACGGCCGAGGAGATAAAAAGGCTCAAC
>JABFPD010000529.1:0-11137 GCA_022817545.1 Cremastobaeus sp. ZL-2020 | reverse complement strand
CGATTACTTAACTATATGTTGATTTAAGTTCAATACTATGTTCGGCTATCAGTAACTTTTTTTGTTCTAACATTATTAAATCTACCTCGAATATTTTGTTGGTTCAAATACGATTTTTCTCCCGGTGCATTGTCATGGCTGTTGAAAGAGACACCGTGCCAACAAAACCAGTTATAAACAAAACCTGTAAACATAATACAAAGAGCCGTGATAATAAAACTGCACGTCAAGATAAACACTGTATGGTAGACTGTAAAACAGTCTATTGCAGTAAAAACAAATGCATTCGTAATGGAAATGGCGAAAATGGGAAAAGAAATGCAATATTGTATTATTTTTCATTCTTCTACTTTTCATGCTCGTATTTGGCGTAATAATTTAATGAACATATATAATTATTATTACGCTGTAAAAAATGATTTAGATATTTGCAGTCAGACGGTTGTGTACCAAAATTTGGGAATTAAACAAAGATGAATAAATGTATTATAATGAGCATTCGTTTAAGTCTTCATAATTCTCAATCGATCATTAAAGTGGTGACTTTGAAGACTAAATCAAACGTCAATTTCGCCTCGGGCTCAACCTGCTAATTTGGTCTTATAAGTACACTTATTAGGTATCTCTGTACATTACAAAAAAATCAATGACAATACGTTTAAAAATAAAACGCTTATATGAAAATTTAAAACACTAGAAGTGTTTTTTTTCGAACATTTGTTTTTGCAGTATATTTTCAATTCTTGAAAAGCACAATTAAAAATCGTGAAGTTTTCAGCCTAGAAATTCACATGGGTATAAAATCTATCCCAGAGAAAAAGACACTGAAGTAAAAATTGCAGGCGCAAAACAATGATGATATTAATAATCGTGTACTTGTTGTTATTTCAATAACAAATTCATGCGTGAAGTGTGAAATTTGCAGAAGCCAAAATGAATTAATTCCTACAGTCTTTGAAATTACGTCTGATATTGCTTAAAATTTAGACTTTCAAAACTAGGCATTTTTACTGCATTAATGTCTGTTTTTATACCCCCCCCCCCCAGCGAACGTAGCATATATGCAACATATAAAAAAATCGATTTTATGAAAAATTGGTTGAATAATTCGTTATTTTTACATTTCTAAAACTTTTATTCGATGGATCTGGAGGATCTTGAGCGATTTTACAAATTTTTTATGAAAAAATATTTTCTATTTACAAAATAATCGCAAAAAACAAAAAATTTTTTTAGATGCTTTTTTCATTTTTATCGATTACTATTTTCTGAAAAAATGTCTTACTGTGTTTTCTGGCCGAAATGACACTTCTGGTGGGAAAGGGTTAATTGTTGCAAATTTCGTGTAAACTTTGCTTATGTAAAAAGTGTCAACTTTGTTTAGAACATACTCTGCAGGGACAAGTAAAAAAATGAATGCGTCCTCCAACGAAACTATTTTTCTTGATAACAAACAAAAATATTACATTTGTTTTCCAGGATGAAAATACCACATATATATTTTTAAAATATATTAAATTTTCACCTATAATACTGAGTTGACAATTTCCATTGAATGATACATTCATTCCTTCACTTTGTTTTTGTTTTTACGGTTTCGTTCTGACAGTGTGTATTTGCACCGTTTTTATTTTCCACTATTTATTTACTTCCGTGTTAAAGCGACGGTGTTTGTCCCGACGCTGGTTTTCGTATCTAATACTGTGTTCGTTTTTTGTGTTTATGCCGACTGGGTTAGTTTCCACTGTACGTGTTACGAACCCCGCCTTCATCGTGCTGTAACAGGCGTTTGGTGTGCGAGTTGTCAGTGCAATCGCACTGACAACTGCGATAGAGCGACAAAAATCGAAAATAGAAATTGGAACACACGATCGTCCCGCAATGAGTGGGAAAAGACGATTATTATCGGAACATAACAATAACGGTCCGCGCTCGTAGTTTATTTGGAGGATTGAGGTGTTGCGTTACACGGGAACACCTAACGCGCGGCAGTTATTTGCGATGATTCTCGTGAAGTGTCACCCAGGAACTGCGACGTCTCCAGAGGCGTGAACACGCAGAGCTGGCGTGAGTGCCGATAAACCCATCGCTGGCTGATTAAAGACGGGCCCGTCGATCGCTCGCCTCGATTACCCTGGACGTACATCGCGCGGCTTGTCTGCGTCAGAACGTGCGCGATCGCGGAGACGCTCGTTCGACATTAATGAAAAGATACGCGCTTCCTCTTTTTGCCCGAGATACATTACGATACTGTTTTCATTAGCCATCGGCGCCTTTAATCGAACTGCGTATTTCATTACTTATCGCGGGCATTAATTCCCGAGCTCTCCGAATGACTCTCATACTTTACTCCTCTCGATGTTAATTTGATTGCGCGCGTTTCAATGGCAATATTTATGGGTTTGCGCCGCGTGATTTTTGTACGCGCCGTTTAATCAAGTTCCGCGAATGTTTCGGCGTTGTGGGAAAAATCAAAGATGTTTGTAATTGTAGATTGTTCATTCAAGGCCAATCAGGGGCCTTAAGGACGGTTGAAAGTTGTGCAGTTGAAGTAATTGAATGCACCGTCTAATACAGCGAAATGTTCTCGGAAGTACCATATCTCTAATTTGATCGGATCGTGGATGCGGGAATCACTGAAATAACATTTACATTACTCGCGAGGGAAAACATTGCTTATGCAAATTCAATAAAAGAGGCAATCAGTTGAATCATATGTTGAAACCCTTTTGGGAAATTTGGCCAAAAAGGTTATAATGAACGCATACGAATTTTCCAGTTATTTAATAAAATTATGCATATTAATGAATTTTGGTAAAGTAAAGTGGTTTTATTTATTGTTTATCATCTAAACATTGAAAAAAAGATGCAATGGATTATGAAATGTCAGTAACTATTTAAAAATTTGAATAAAACGACAAAAAATTTGTTTGGTAATATTTCATTTAAAATTATTCAAATCATGGAAATAACTCAAAATTTCAGGAAAAAACTGCCTAGAAAAAAATTTTACTCAAAGGGTTTAAATTAAAAATAAAGTTTTTTGCAAAAATTGTCACAATATCAGAATAATTTTCGTCATATTCGGTTAACGATAAAAAAGACAATTTTAACCTCATCAACCACACCGATTTGAGAGCATAAATCTTCTGGTTTCAAAGAGTAGTCAGCCCTGATTTTTTGAGCCGGATTGATTAAAAGTTTCCGCTAAGTACGTTGGGGGAAAAATGATAAAGAATAGCAGCCGTGAAATTAAAAGTTCTGGAGTGGTTGTACGAGATCAAAAACAAAGATAGGAAGCTGCGGCTATTGGTCGTGCGTTACAGAACAAAGAAGGTTAAAGATTGGAAGTTAGATATTGAGGGCGGTTGAACGTTTGTATTTAATGGTGGAATTCGGAAGTTAGCAGTTAGCGTTGACATTTTAGATGTTCCAGAGATAGCCGATTAAAAGAGAGTTGTTGCAGAGGCTGAGTTGTGTAGAATGACTCGAGTGTAATAATAATAATAAAACCCGTACATCGTAGATTAACCGTGCTATCAATAGTTTATGATCGGATGTAACAGAACTGTGAGAATTTAAACTTGTAGAAGGGCTCTGGCGAGTAGATGATTTGAGTGCTGAAAATGGAGCTGAGGAATTTTTCGTTGACTGAAAAAACCGACAACTCGTTTTCACTTTCGACATTATGCCCCTGCAGAAACACTACTTCTCCGCTATCTGGCTGCGCATCGCCGAAGAAATCGCAACCGATCCCATCTCGTTAATTGCGCCGATCGCAACACGTGTACGTAGGTGTGACAATCACGATGCTCGTGTGCAACATCATAACCCAGTATAATAAAGCTCCTTATAATAACGCAGCGAGCAAGCTCGGCAATTTGCGCTTTTTTGCTCGCGTCGCCTTTTTCGGCGTCTCCTTCGTTAGCAGGCCGAAGGAATCGGGACCGGATCGATGCGCGCACCGGATGCTGCAACAGGTGAAATTATACGTCGAGAAAATCGGCTTGTGAGTCTACGCCCCGATGCTGCTCTGTCAAGCTGTCTCTCACGTAGACGCACACGGCCGCACTCGCTCCACGCGTGTGCGTGTGCTTCAATTTGCACGCTTACGGAATAGATACCTGCTACTCCGGGAGACTAGCGGCGCAATTACCGGTGACCTCTCCGCTCCTCTCCGGAGCATCCTCCTCGCCGCAATGATCGCGGCCTAGATGCGCGCATTATCCGATCGCTCGAGAAACTACGAGGCAATTCTGAAATCTTATAAGCCCCGAGTTACGTGTAACCGATCATTTAATCTCGGAGCAAATGAAATACAGTTGTTGAACACATTCGCAGAAAATATCAAATACAAGATTTTTGATGTCGCGAAATGGGGGGAATGCTTTTATCGACGAAATATAAACTACATTAGGAAAATCTGCCTGATATCACGAAAAGCTTAAATACTACAAAACCTTTCCCCCTCTTTGCTCACCCTCTATCCGCCCCTGCATACTATAAGAATTCGACCCGAAAAATCAGACCAGGCGCTGCACAAAGAAGTGACTCACTTTCAAATATTTTCTCATTTTGGGACATATTTTCTGTCGAATTTTAACCCTTTATAGGGCAAGACATTAAAAATGGTTCAATTTCAACTATTCGTCTGCAAAACAATATTGTTAAAACCCAATTTAGTAGAAAAAAATGTCCAATTGATGTCATTCCGGTAAGTGGGATTACGTATATCCCAGAGACCTAAGGGTTAACAATCAACTGAATAAAAATAAAAGTTTATTAGAATATCGAATAAATTATTCTTTTTTTTTTAACGGAGCAAAAATATATACGAAAAATACGAAAGATAATTGCAAACAAGTTTCTGCAATAGATGCAATTGATGTTTCAACACTTGCTTTTTGAAATAAAAAGGTGGTAAACTTCATATACTTCGACTTATTCCGAAGCATTATTATTATGACAGAAAAATTGAACTTTTCATTGCAACTTTCGCAGAAAATTAATAAAAACAAATGGTCCATTCTATAAAGTCCTAAATTTCGGAAAAACATCAACATTTGACGGTATTAGTATTAGAAAAGTATAAATCATACAAATTATTAACCCTTAATTAGTCGCGTGGCGCCTGACAGGCGCCAAGCCTACTTTGAACTACGATATCTTAAATAATATAATATTTGCACGTTTGTCCTTCTATGTATTCCTCAAAAAATCCTTTTTTAACAGTTTAAAACAAAGTTCATGTCAAAACTCACTATAATAACGCTGAAAATAATAAATATCTAAAGCAATGTATAAATTTTGGCGCCTCCTAGGCGCCACGCGAGTGTTGGCGTAACTTCTTTTAGAAGGCTCAATCGTGATTTAGTGTGTTTGGTGTTATGTTTTTAACTTAGACATGCTGCATTATAGATTAAGATTCCTTAGTAAAAATCATACATATATGGTTAATCACATTTTCATATATGGCCCATATATATGAAAACGTGATTTTCATATATGGAATTTGTGGAAACCATATATGGTCATATATAATAAACTGTTATGATAAATTTCAGATATGTTTATAAACAAGTCCATATATGGCCATATATGAATTCCAAGAAATCTATATATGTTTCCAAACTTTCGATATATGAATTCGTGAAAACATATATGTCCCATATATGCTTCATTTCTACTAGGGTCCTCATCGATAAGAGAATAATATGTATTGCTAATTTCCAACGTTCTAACATATTAATATTTTTGGGAAATCTTAAAAAAAATTTTATAATTTAATTACCTTTAATTTCTTAAAAATAAATTATATTGAATTGAAAATGACATTTAAATTTTATTGATATTAAAGAGATAGTGATAGTATCATATTAAATTTAAATTACTTCAAACTTAAAACGATATTTAATTAATTTTTCTATATAAAATTAACATAATTTCATGAAAAACATGTTAAATCTTTGGATTAAACAAAAAAAATAATTCCCTAAAAAACAGTAAAAAATGCTCAGGAATTATTCATATATTGGTCACTTTTCACTTTGGCGCCTAACAGGCGCCACGCAACTACTTTTGTAGAAAACACAGGCGCGACTAATTAAGGGTTAATCAAATTAATTCAATAATATATAAAATGACATACATTTACCTGTTTATGAGTTAATACATAATTTGTCAATTGTTTTTAAGTGGTTAAAAATGCATATACACTGAGAAAACACTAGAGATGCGTCAACTCCACTTGCCGGAGTTAACACTTCCTCCAATAGCGAGGAAAACAAACCTCACGATTACAAACTTCTTATAAATTCCGCGACAATTCTATATTAACACTCTCCCGTGCCAACGTCGCGTATCGTCTATAGGTGAGAATTTAACCTAGTATTGGTGTCACGTCATTGAAAGACAGCGCTATACTTAAATAGTTATTTTTGCAACAAGATTCTAATGGAGGTTTTTAGGCACGAGTGTGTTTGACAGCACACTGAGAAAAGTGGATTGCACAATCTGGATGGTAAAAATATTTGATAAAAATGGGTAAATCAAACTCTATCATTCGAATTGTAAGACAAAGTTTTATTTGTCGGAATTAATTTCTTGTTGTTTGAGGTTAACATTCAACTAGCCTAATTACCTGGAAAGCAATTTTAGGTATTAATATGATACAATCAAAATTGAAAAATTCTTACCATTACAATCTAGAAAGTTTTACCATCACGAATGGCAAGCGTAACAATTCGGATTGCATCCGATGCAATCCAGATTGCTGTCACTGCAATCCAGTTTTCTCAGTGTGCTATGTGCAAAATACAAATAGAAGAGTATTCGAATATTTTAGCTGCGGTAATTGCTAAAAAATTTTCTGGGATAAAAGTTGAGCTGCAACAACATTTTCATAAATACTACAATTTTTTCCTACCACCGATAGAACAGACAAGTTTTGTATACATTTGCGTTAAAAACTCGAGTCTAGTAATATGTATTCAGCACCACTTCATGCTATAATCTAAAAATTATAATGCACGAGTTTGAGTAAAAAAGAAAATTGTTCTAAAACTGCTATCCATCATTTTGAATCTGGTATTTTGAAATATTTCTTCCACATTTGAGTTTAACAGCATTAAAAATGCGGTAGATATGGCGCGATGACTATCACAACGAGAACAACTGTTAGGCCAAATATAGCAATATAGACTCTTGACTTCGCACGCCGAGGACTAGGATTCGATTCTTCCTTATAAATTTTTTATTCATTGGAAGTTCCATAAGGAAAGGTTTTCCTTAAAGTTTTAATTTTCCTTAAAGAATTTTCATTCCTAGCGTGTTGACATGCATTCGCTGCGTTCGTGCTATCATACACGCTAATGTATAAAATCCTCCATTAGCCTCTTATTGCATAAGTAACTATTTGTTTACAAAATAAGAAAGATTAATGTAATCGAATTTCATACAGCATAATGTTTTGTTTTTATTTGATCACATTTATCTTTCTTATTTTAAAATTGCAAATCAAAATAACTTTATTAATGTGTCACTGTTCTCCCACCATGGATCAACTCAGTAAAATAATAAATAAAATTTTATTCGATCAAAAAATAAAAAAAACATTGTATCAAATTTTAGGAAAGCTATCCTCTTAAATGGTGAAAACTGCCCACACATGATTTCTTGACTAAGAAGGTTAAAAATAAAAAGGGCGGTAAATTTTACGCTAGCAACAAAAAATCCGCATATTTTATTTATTCAGATGACTATGCAGCTACACTGTAAAAACAAGTGGTTGAATTTTAAATGGATTTGCAGTCACTTTTCAAACGTTTTGTCGCGTTAACTATAATGACTTTTTAAAACGTTTAGAGGTATTTCAATATTATAATATGTTGTTTAGTATTTTTCAAAAAATTAATCTGGGGCCATTCAAATCGAATGATATCTTAATAAATTGTCATTTTAATTGTTTATCATCAGTAAAACAAGATTATTACACTTATTTATCAATAAAAACTTAACATAAACTCAATTAATTTTAACACGTTTGTGTTTCAAACGTTATACAAACGTGTAACTTTCAATTACTTCATAATTTCGAACTCCTAGTTTTTACAGTGTAATAACGAGATTATTGTTTATATGATCAGAGAACCTGAAATTCAAAATATTTCGAAGTTGTATTCCGAACTCCACGAGCTTTTAAAGATCCCCGCTCATAATTAGAATTTCGTTGACATAGGTATCTTCTATAGGTTAATCATCAAATTATTATCACTATTTCTGAGATTACTCAGGGTAACTCACAAATGAGTTACCCTGAGTACGCATAACACCTTGTCTTCACAGATCCTTGTCGAGATGCTTGTGGCAAGTACACTCCGTGTACTTCAAACCATACAGTGCATTCTTCATGTGGCAAACCTTGTCACCACACTGCAAAAACTAACGTTTTAAAACAAAACATTTTTGTAGTCACTTATATAACACTTTTCAGTGTTTTCTCCATAAGAAATAACATTGAAAACATCTACAAGTGTTTTATTTTAAAACGTTTCTTTAATAGTTTTTTTGTAGTGCAGCTGACAATTATTTTTGCATGTTCTGTGACTGTATTAGCAAACATCTGGCCATGTCCATCAGGCTTCTGTTACGGCGTTCTGCTACTCCATTTTGGGTTTGTAAGCAGCTGTTACATTGTAAAAACTAGTGTTCACGAATCGTTCTTTAAGGAACGCTGAAGACCTTAAAAGCATTCTTAACAACACTGTAAAAAGAGTACAAAATGGGAGTTGTTAGCGTCTTATTTTGAGACACTGACGTCTTAAATTCAGTCCGCTTATATGTCTAAATGACTTTCATACGTCTGACTTCATACGAATGACTGAAAACCTTCTACATAAAGTGTCTGATTTTAAGACATCTGTTTTTACAGTGAAATAAAGTGTTTCCACAAGAACATCTTGTGATTTCGATCGTTTCATTAAGTTTGTTTTTTCCACACCATTTGTTTTTTACGTATTTCAAATGCATGAAATGCACCGATTGAAACAATGGCTTTTCTGAAACATTTTATTTGTTTTCTTGGGAACACATTCATTGGGTTGAAACACTTATGAACGCTCCGATAAATAAAACACTGTTGCTTGTCAGAAACATTTACATATAGAAACGCTAAATATGTTCTATTCCTTAATCTTGGTATCTCACGAATTATACAGAAAATTATACTTTAACGATAGGTTTAATTGATTTTATTGATTAAAATTATACAATTAACCAGGGTGTTCAGCGAAATTCAAAGAAAAAATTCCCGCATAATTCCAGGTTTTTTCCAGGATCTGACAATTTTTTCCTGCATAATTTTGAAATCATTAGTAGGAGAAAACGATAGGTTTTAAAAATAAATTTTCTTTATAAATTAATTTATTTATTGATTCAAGTATAATTAAATAAATTTAAGTAATGTTCTGCAGTTAGGGAGAGACTTAGGGTACGCGATTAATCAAGCATCAAAGAATGTGTTTATCATTCAAACATCTTTTTTTGATAAAGGATGTAAACAAATAATTACTTATATTACTTATAACCTCTACCTCAAAAACGAAAAATCATTATTCATGGACAATTTGTGATAACTAGGTTGAGACGTGCGCGTTGCGCGCCCTTTTTTGAGTTCTTGTGTTTTGTGAAATCCCAGTACTTAAATCGTCTAAATAAAAAGGGAATTATGCTCAAAAAAATGTAGTGAATCGGGGTTCATTCGAAAACCAGTCTCTGGTAAAAACTGTGCTTTCCTTATTGAAATCTGCTTTGATAACATTTTGTTTATGTAGAAAATTTATGTAGAAAAGCATCATGAATGAGTTTCTATTAGCTAGAGAGACCTTTGCAATAGATTTGAGATTAGAAAAAAAACTATAAGTGCCAAAAAGAGTTTTCACTTTTCATATACGAATTGAATAACCTTAAAATCGACTCATTTTTTCTTAACACATCTTATTTAATATAATTATTTTATTAATCACAAATTGGTTATTATTTTTCAAATAAAATCATGTGATCGGAACGACCAATGAAAACACGAATAAAAGAGTTCGCGGGCAACTTCAGGAGTAAACACAGAGATTCTACCTGAGGAAATTTTAATATTTTAAGTTATAAGAGTATAAAACAAATAGCTCTTTTCTCCTTACATTGATTTGCGAAATGATTATTCATTAAAATTAAAAAAATCTGTAATGCCGATAAACTTCTGTTTTTACCATTGCTTCACTCAATAATACAAAGTTTGAAAAAAAATTTTGTAGTTCAATAAAAGCACATTGTTTAAACAGAAAAATTGAAAAAACATCTAATTGTATCTAAATGTAAACAAATTCCCGAATTGAAAAAAATCCCGCATTTTTCCCGCATATTCAAGGATGAAAAAATATTCCCGCATAATTCCCGGTTTTCCCGTATATTAAGGACGCTGGACACCCTGCTTAACACTTTAAACCTCGCCCCAAACATATACTTTTTTCACAAATCGTTGAAACCACAGATTTGACATTTTGTTGGTTATATTTTCAAAAACGATGAAAGTTTTCTTGTAAGCTCGAATCAAATGTTCCCGAAAAATATATTTTTTCTTGTTACATGCATCAAAACTGCTAGTTTTCGTGACTGTTTTGAGCCACGAAAAGAAGGCTTTTCCTGGCACCCAATCGGCTACCGTGATGGGTCGAAACGCCACCTAACCTCAATTGTAATTACACGAAAAGTCACTCAAACTAGCATTTTTGATGCATTAAACAAGAAAAATATAGTGTTGTGCTTGCCACAAAATTGAAGCTTCACTAGCATAACAATATACTATACATGTTCTAAATCGGCCTCAAATGTGTTCTTTTTAAAACCCTTTTTTCACAGTGTAGTCTTTAAGGGCAGTTGGGAGTAAAAAATCGACCAAAATGCAAAAAATCAAAAAATATTATAAAAAATTATTTCATTTTTGGGTTCCTTATACCTTTAACTTTTACCCCATAGCTTGGTATTAAAATTGGAGAAATTGAAGCTTAATATATCGAACAAAAGTTCCCGAAATCTCGCGGAAACCTGAGATGGAGTATTTGAGAAATTATTTAAAAAAAAAAATGTT
>JABFPD010000528.1:0-11144 GCA_022817545.1 Cremastobaeus sp. ZL-2020 | reverse complement strand
TATGTAAAGTGTATGAATTAATAATAAAAAGGTTACTGTTGCTTCTTTTTCATTATAAAAGTTATATTTCAGCACTCTGCACTTAAAAATGTTAAATCACTGAGTTAAAATTACGATCATTGGATGTCGTTTGTTGAATTTGATGGCAATTGAAGGGGCTAACATTAAATTAAGAATGCGCAGTGAAAGTTGCGTGTTCCCATAAACGGGGACTTGGTTTGGAATTTGTTAAGGCAGTATTTAATTTTGAATTGCACCTGCAGGCAATGGAGCACCTACAAAACTTCATAGCAGACTGTGATCGGAGAACAGAACAAGCGAAGCAGCGCCTGGCCGAGACACAGGAGGAGCTAAGCGCAGAAGTTGCAGCAAAAGCCAACAGTGTACACGTCCTTGCTGAGGAAATCGGTAAGAAATTAGCAAAAGCCGAGCAACTGGGCGAGGAGGGTTTCGTTGAAGAGTCAATGAAATTGATGGGCGAAATTGACGAGTTGCGTAAAAAGAAGAACGAGGCTGAGCAAGAATATAGGAACAGCATGCCCGCCTCCTCGTATCAGCAACAGAAGTTACGAGTCTGTGAGGTTTGTAGCGCCTACCTCGGCATCCACGATAACGATCGTCGATTGGCGGATCATTTCGGCGGAAAACTGCACCTTGGCTTCATCAAAATCCGCGAGAAGCTCGCCGATTTGGAGAAGACTGTGGAAGAGCGGCGCAAGGAGAAGCGTGAATCGATGATGGAGCGGGACAGACGCGATCGCGACCGCGACCGTGAAGATCGGGACAGAGACCGTGATCGTGATCGCGACAGGCGTTACAGGGATGGGTACAGGGACAGGGATCGTGATCGTGAGCGAGACCGTGATCGCGAGCGCGATCGGGATCGGGATCGTGATCGCAGAGATCGCGACAGAAGAAGGTCCAGGTCCAGAAGTCGCAGTCGAGGCAAAAGGTATGCATTCAATCACAAGGTTTCTATTAGTTAACGAATAATTAGTGTATGGAGGATTTAATATCAAGGGAAGAGATGGAATATCCAATGACACTCTGATGCTCTTCAGAAGTGATCAGTTGAAAGAACTTGCATACGTTGGATGTTTCATTATGGGGATTCAAAGCTAGTTCGGGCAATAATGGGGTAGATGGCGCTTTATTTTAAATTAACCACCTTGAACGATTGGAGATATATGTAAAAATTTTATCGCATAGTTGTAAAGTCCGTACAATTGTGAGTTTGTTCATAATAAATGATACGAGGCAAGTGTGCAATGTAAATTGGTTACTTAAAGCGAATTCACAATTGTATGAGTTTAGGCACACAAAAAAGTACATGTAGACTCAGTAAATGCATAAAACAATTCATTTTCAGCTAATTGGTAAGTAAGTGTAAGTTTGAAGGAAGCTGATGAATTATGTAAAGAGCCGAGGAGCAAAATCTGACATTCAGAGCAACATAACGTTAACAGTATTGACACAATTCACGAAAGTTTCCTTCAAGAATACAATTTCTACAAACTACTGTAACAATTTTAAAAGTAATGGTCATTTTTCACTGCGAGGAAAACTGGTGAAACTTGTGTTCAACCTAATTTATGACTTCTATTAAAATTTAACGGATCTCGTGAACTGGCAATGAGGCAAGTGTCATCCATAAGACAAGGCCTTAGTGATAAGAATAATATCGCGTTGGCGGTATTGATTAATCCATCAACAACGGAAATCGCAAGGTGGTTAAAAATGCTCGTAATATCCCAATTTCATAATACTTTGTACATGTTGTTAAAAGTCGTACAAAAAATTGAGAAAAACAAACGTCCAGGGTGAGGCAACCAAAGTGTTAAGACGCTATTATCGCCAGATGGGTAAGACATGGAACAACAAGTTTTCTCTATTATAATTAATGGGTTGTCGGTTACCAAGTAGCAAAGAACGATGTTTGAATATGTTGATACGCCTTAACGGTTAATGTTACACATTCGTCGATTGCACAGTTGATTTCGTTGTTTTCTTAGTTTTTACGTACGCACAAACAGTAGATTGACGATTATTTGAACGTTTATGTGTATGTTGCATTAGACAACGAGGCTTCCACAAGCTTCAACGTTTGTTTCACTCGAAACCGAAATCCACTGTACGATTTCAATGTTTGCAGCCGATTGGCAATCCCGAAAGCCGAAACTAAAAAGTCCTCTCTTTTCGCAGATCCCGGCGTTCTCGAAGTGGCAGTCGTGGTCGCCGCTCTCGCTCGCAACGCAGCGGCTCGAACGAGCGGAAAAGATAAAAATCGTATGTCCCGCCAATTCGATAACATTTAATATGCCACGACTATGCTGTACGTCATCTACTTTCTTTGATGATTAACCAACGATGCGTGACACATTTCAAAAGCCACCTTTTCGCGTCTAGGTCGTTGTTATGATTAAGATTTTAATACGGAATATTTCATACACGTACATAATCATAGATCAGGTCCTCACTGATACTATTCCTTCTCGGATTGTCAACAATTCAAGTATTAAGTGATTTGTTACCTCTTGAATATTATATGTACATATATAAATATCCTATTTGGTCACGTAGTTATGGACACTTTGGAATCTAAGGACGCAATTTGCCACGTCAAACAGTTTATACTTCGTATCCGGAAAATAATTGTACAAAATTGACTCGATCGCTGAAATAATTTTGTTTGAGGAAAATATCAATCAATGTCTTGTTTGGCATGAACTGTAGTTTTAACAATAGAATATCGTTTCATCATATACAATAGTCGTCATCCTTTGAGTTTCGTTTAGGCCGCGATACTGTCCCATTCGCAAGTTATATGACTAAGTGTACTCGTATTTGTAAATAAGTTTAGCTGGATCTGGTTTCTGGATATGCAACTATGGTATATTTGTGCAACAGTTGGTGCGGTCTTATCTAAAGTTATTCATTGATAATTGCTATAATTGTATTGTATTGAAATACATAAATAAACGTATATCCTAGTACAGTAAGTCTGCCTTTTTATTGCTATCCTCATTTTCTTTCTTCTCAGTCATTTTATCTGCCGAATTTTCAATATACATGGTTTTATTCATTTTTCATTTTACTCTGCTTTTTACACCATTAGCGACGAAAAGGAAACGTCCAAGAATAGAGTAACATACATAATAATTTTGGTTCAACCTTTGCCATTCATAGAAATCAATGGTTTTCATTGGTTCTGCCATAACTGAATGCAGTGAAATCGACACAAATTTTCAAGTTTCGTTTTGCAAGTGTTAAGATGAAAGGCGATGAATAAATATTTTCTTAACACGTGAAATATATTTGTTTTTGATTTCTCCAATTTCATTGTACTTTGAGTAAATAAGTCATGGAAAATCAATGAACAAATACATGAATTCAATTTGACTTTAACTATCGTTCTTATGTATATTTATATTTATCACAATTTCGAGTATTTAACTTTTTAAATATCATCATGCCTAAATGTTATAAAAAATATACTTTTAAATAAAATAGTGCATTGTATATATGTTGATACTTAAACTTATTATACTATTCATTAAAAAAAAAGAAAATCTTATTTTAAAAAGTTTGATTGGATATGACAAGGAATTTGTGCAATCATCTTCACAGAAAAGTAATATTGCACGTTTTACTCCCAACTCATGTTTGGGGCAAAAGAATGATTTCTTTTTTGGGATTTTTTCACAAAATCAAGAATTGCTGGAGATAAAAATGCTATAATTCTATTTGCTATAGAAACTGTTGTAATCAGATTTTTGGAGAACTTTGAATTTCCTATTATCAATAAAACAATGAAATGTTGAAAAAATAAAATTTTATTGAACAATATTAAGGTAGTATCCTTATGAGGCAATTGATTAGATGATGCTCATTATTTTAAATTGATAGAAAATTTTATTTGTTTAAAAATTTCATAAAAAAACGGCATGTCAACCGTTGAAAAGGAACTTTTTTCAAAATTTATCTTTTATTTGATACCATGAGATAAAAAGAGAGGGATATATACATAGAAGCAAAATGTGTCCATTTTACTTCGGATGTAATTAGATAGATTGACAAAAAACGACAAAAGGTTCTAGATAATTTATAAAATGTATACGTTTTTGTTAAAAAAGTTAGATATTTGTAAGCCTAGCATACAATTAGTTAAAAAATAAGTTAAATTGAGTCTTAAATAACAAGTACAACAATAACAAGCATCATTTATGAATTTAAAAAAATGAAATTTACATCCTTGTATATTACTTATTATCGTTTACATTCTTCAATTATGGTAAACAATTAAAAATACAAATATTAAAATGATATTGCGACTAGCGCATGTGGGACACGACCTTCAAATTTTACCGTTCAACGAAAATATAAGAGATGAGTATTGGTCATTTCAGCTGTTTCGAATAAAACTAAATATTGTCTAAGACAATAACGTAAACAAAAAATTAAAAACTCGAAAAATGCATGGGAGAATTTCATTTTAATTAGATTCTTTTTTCCTTGGTTAAAGTTTCGTAATGGTTCGTGAGAAAAACAAAAACATCAGTTATTGAATTTCTGTGATGAACAAAAGAATCAATAATGAAACCTTATGGAACAATATCAGACTTTAATTAGGATTATGTAATTGAAAAACAATCCACAATATTGCTAATTTCCTTTTATGGGTTTCTGGGCTATAGAAATATTCATTTTTATAATGTTTACACTCACTTTTCAACATACCAAAGAATAACATCTGATATTTTCCAATGATTGCTATACCAATGACTGTTCTTAAGACATTTGTCATAAAAAATGTACTGATATTAAATTGAAGTGCCTAGTTTCTGACAGTTACATTAGAGTAATAAAATAATGCATTTCGAATGAGGTGTCCATAATTAATTCATTTGCTTGAGCCTGTCAGAAATTCACTTTACCTTACTGTTACCTGAGTGGTTTTCTTTATAAGCGCGCATTTGATAATCAAATCAGGTATAAATAGGCTTAACTAATGAACTATTACATTTTTTTATTTTCTATTTTATTTTGACTAAACATGTATAAAAGTCGATATTAAGCTATCCGGTAAAATAATGTTGAACCAAATAATGCAACAAATATGGAAAGTACTGAAAAAATGAATTTTTTAAGTTTTTAAAAAATTCCATCAAATTATCGAAGAAACAATCTACGACAACAACAAATCATCGTTGCGGAGCTAATATTTTGACAAAGATTGGAGATAAAATACTATTTTTATTAAATTCTGGGGTGGTTCTGGGATTTTGTTTTGAAATTTCAAAAATACTTGATTGTAGATTTCATAATTTCTATGACTTACATTAAATTTCAAAATGCGATTTTGAATATTGAAAAAAATATTTTCAAATTCACAGTTATGAAATTTACAACAACAAAAATTATGAAATTTTTTAACAGTGTAGGTATGAAAATTTACAATAATTTGTTTTCTTAGTGTACGCTGTTAAAATAGTTGGTAGTTTACATAATTTTTGTTGCTGTAGATTTCACAATTGTGAATTTGAAAATGTTTTTAATATTTTCATATGAAAATTCATAACAGATTAGGAAAATGTTTAAGTTAATAATCCAGATATTAAAATTTAATATAAATAACTGATTTTAATATTGAAAACAATGTTTGAAAATTATTAGCAGCGTTTTGAATATTCAAAATCACATTTTGAAATTTAGTATAAGTCATAGAATTTGTGAAATCTACAATAAAGAATTTTTAAAATTTCAAAACAAAATTTTTACAGTGTATAACAGAACCTTACGAAACTGAGTTCCGTAAGGTTTTTACACTGTAAAAACTGGGCTTCAAAAGTGTTCTCAGGGGAACGTTTAAAACGTTAATAGTGATTGAAACGTTCTACACAGAACGGTAAATACAAATAAAACGTTTTAAGCGTTCTCTGTGGAACGCTTTTGAAGCCGAGTTTTTGCAGTGTAAAAACGGAAGACTGCAAATTGCAGCAGCGTCTGCTGTCGGCGTCTACGCATTATTTGAATTTGAATAAGATCCGCGGAGTTTGATTAGGTTCAGTGGGTCGTGGCGTATATGTGCCAACGGCGCGATGTAGACTGCACTTCAGACAGAGGGGCAGACACGCAAACAGGCGCGGCGGTCCCGAGCCGCTGGTTTGGTGACGAACAAGGTGATGCCTGAAGTGAACGAGAGGCCCGCATAACTGTATCGTATGTCTGGGTCAGGGGGCGGTCCGCCGACAGCCACCTCGACTCGACAGGTGCTCGTCTCGTCTCATTCTGGTGCCAGTCGTGTAGCGCGACTTCGGCTTCCTTACTTCCGTAGTCCTTCTCACACCGGGCATCCTCTTTTCGATGCCATCGCCGCTACTGGGCAAATTTTCGACGCTCCAGTGACTGTGACCGGTGCCATCGCAACTCGAAATTCGCGGGCTCGCTCGAGTTCGAACCGTCGGCGCTTCGGCTAAAAGCTGCTCTGCCGGGACGTTTCCTGGTCCTGGTTTTTGGCTCCGGGAGGCTATGAGGATCTGCGTTCTCAGACAATTGCTTCTAAGAGGATAGTTTCAGGTAGGTTTACGTGTAAGCTTCGCCAATAATTGGACAACTTGTGCGACGTTAAACAATGTCTTATTATGACTCCGGGTGCGTGGTACGTGGTGCCAATTAAATGGTTCCCAACTCGCATGAATACGCATTTCCCTAACTGGCTCGTAGTTCAGCTGTTCAGCGTCGTTTATTATATTGATTAATTCGTAGATCGTTTACATCACCAGTTATAAATGAGATCTCCACAATGATTTCAGTTCCGTTGACAGCGTCTGATTAATTGCGCCTAGTTCGATTTATCATTGGTCATCAGCTGTGAATTATAGGACATAATCTGTTTACGTTTGATTAATGATTATTCAGCACTGACAACAAATTATTTCAAATTTCATTTAAAATATTAGGAATGAATACTGTTGTACCAGAAAAATACAACTATGATCAGCAATATAATAAAAAAATGCTCACGCGACTTTTGTATTTATCTCCAGTCGAACATAGAAAAAAAAACAATAACGTAATGTATAAGACTGCAAACAATGCTCTTGAAAAGGTAGCAAATTTAAATTCATCCTGTAAAAAGAATTAAAACTGATTAATACTTTATTTCTTCAATCGTAATCCTTAGATTACACCTGCTGTCGCAGTGCACCAATTTTAAAATTACTGAAGGGGGAACAACTGAGTGACGGTCAAGAAAAATCGACTTTGTTTTATTACGGAATTTGAATGTAAATACATTCGAGAATTATAGGTCGATTGCACGGTTGGCGGAAACTAATGGCGCGCCAGATAGACTTAGGAAGTGTCAAGCTTCAAGTATTTATGGGCGCGGAAATTCGAATACGCAAAATAGAATAGCATACACAGATTTAAAATTAATAGTTAATTTTAAATAAACTTTATTTCAACACTATGAATATAATGTGATCAGTTAACCTAAATTATTTATTTGCTTCGTTTAGCAAAATAGAACTGGGCTTTATTCAGAATTAATTAAGCAGACGTTTGTGCATGAATAAAATGTACATGTCATCAAAGTAATTGTAATAAATTAATACGTATTATTATGTTTTGGAACATTTAAGAAATTATTGATAAGAAGTTATGTTATTGTAAACACTTGAAAATAAATTATTATTTATTTTCAATAAATAAATGAAGTGCTAAAGCTTTATTTGCAAACAACATTAAAATTTTAGATTATGTGTTATTGTTTACAACTATGAATAATTTCTTGCAGATAACTAATTTATTTCAATATCAAAATATGTTATAGGAATGCATTCAATAACGTTAACATTAATTATGTTTGAAAACTCTATTACGTTTAAACTCTAATTATGTTTTATTCTCTACTCACGTGCTCCTAACAAATTCAAACTATTTTTGTTTCCTTGGAATTTCCCAGCTTTTTGCTGGAAATCCATAAAAAATAACTTCATCCTTTTCTTTATTTGCACACTCACCGACACAACATCTTTGCGTAGATAAATATAATTCTTTATTTTTTAACTTTGGCTGTAATGCCATGTTTGCAATTTCGCGCGCGATCTGCAACATCAGTTGATTGGTTAAAAACATAAGGCTTGACAATTTTTGCCTACAATTGTCGCCAGTTGAGCCGTGCAATTTGTCTATTTCCTAAAATATTATGCACTAACTCCGAATAGTCTTCGTTCTGTGAGCGTTTGAAGTCAAGGTTGTACGCGACGTTAGAAGACCAATTTCACGCTAGCGCTTACATTCGTTGCTTCAAAAAAGGATCACGCTCATCTGTAGAACACATAGCAACGTTTCATTTTTCTTCTTCTTGGCAAAATTCTAAACGCCATTCTTCTGTATGTTAAATACTGGTCAAACATTGAACGCGTTTTTCTCGAAACTATATTTTTTGACATGACGGTCGCTGCCCACGCTACAGTTTTCATCCGATTTTAATGATTTTTTGTGCAATTGAAAGCATATTGAATTCTCTTCAGTTCATCGAGCCGATATTTTTTGTTTATATTTCGTATTTTTTCGGGCAAAGAAGTGGGGTCCAAAAAATAGGCATTTTTTTCATATAGCATTAATTTCGCGAAACAAATTTTTTTGTAAATCCCTACGATGAATTGAAATTACAACTCTAAGGATCAGGGGTAAATGTTTATTCCATCCTTGAGCTCCCTTGGGAGATTGAATATTACACTATGAAACGATTACTTTTTTTCAATAAAAAAATCACCAAAAAAACTTCAATGTATACTTCATTTAAAGTAGTTAGTCTGTCACATCGTCAACATTTTTCTTGTCATGTAAAAATGTTTAAATAATAGCTTAATATCAACTCTTTAAGGTTCGGTTAATTTTAATATGCCTCATCATACTCTATTTCGAAAAATTTATAATTAAAATTCTATTTTTTTTACATGTGTTTTAATGGAGAAGTGAGATCAATGGTCATATAATTTGAATTTATTCGGAATTCCAACATTGTTTTTCAAAGGAAAATCTGTTTACTGGATTCCTCATTTATTTCAGGTTTAAGTTTAAAAGGAGAAAATATATGTTACCACCATAACTTCCCAAAACAAATGTCAGGCATATAACCTAAAAATCGCCATCTTGCCAATGACTAAGTCAGTTTTTATGAACTTTTATTCAGTTTACCAACTCATAAATATTATTCTTGAAGAATATTTGTATGTATTTAATTCTGTTTATACTTATTTTTTATGTGAAAAACTGTTGAAATTGACCTTGTGGAGCAATCAGACGTAAAGAAAATAATTCTTCATTTGAGACTTTTTATTAGTCTAAAAATTAAAATCGTCTCCCATGTGGAAACCTTCTCAGGACTAAAAACAACAATGACAACTCATAACAAATTCTTATAAACATTAAATGTGATAACAAAATTAACAATCATAGGGTGTTTTACTCAAATTATGTTCCATATAAATGTCACAATTGACTAGGTGTCATCTAGAAAATTGCATACTTTGAAAAATTTCTTTGGTATATAAATAACAATTTTTGTGCATAAATTGGCATCAATATATCAATTCAAAACATTCGATGTTCAATGAAATTGATTGTCTAAAAGTTTTTTCCATATAATCATTTTGATGTAATTTCGTAACGACGATAAACATTTTAACAAATAACAGTAATAAAATTTGCAGTCAATAACAATAACAACTTAAAATTAAATTGTAGTCAATTCAAATCGACGTTGACAGTATAAGTGTTCAGCCAATGAGATGACTAGAATACAAATGTGGTACTTTGGGAACACATGGCGCCAAATTTAAATTGAAAGAAATATTTATACTAATCCTACATAAGCAGAACTAAGTCCTTCTGTGTCTGTTCTTTTGTTTACACTATTTTTGTCTTTTAAAATATGTAACATTTCAGATGATAAACGTTTCCCATAATGTTTGACATTCTTCATAATCTTCGTACCATCATAATTGATCTTATGTGATTTACTAGTCATGTGTTTAGTTAGTTCGGTATGTGTACATGGATCAGTTTTTACGTTGTATTTATGTCCATAGATACGTTTTTTCATGTATCTTTTTGACTGACCTATGTACACAGCGTCACAATCTGAACAGGGGATTTTGTAAACTACGTTGGATCTATTTTAAGTTCGACGCGATCTTTTCGTTTGTCAAAAAATTTTGACAACTTGTTGTTATTATAGAACGCAACCTTCATATTTTTGTCTTTGAATAAATTTTTGATCTTTTTATCAAGCTGTTTTGAAAAAGGAAATGAGGCATACAAATTTTCTGTGTCACAACTATTAACTATGTCATTGTTGCTGGGTGTATTATTAAACAATAAATTTATATAACTTAAAACTGTACCCGACCATGTTGGTTTCCGATACCAATTAGTTATTATAATGTGGTCTTCGCTTACGGATAGTAAAACATTCAAGAAACTAATTTGTCTGTCAGCATTCTCTTCTTCAAATGTAAAATTGAGACGATCATGACAAGTATTGAAAATATTAGTGACTGCGTCTATACTGTTCTCCGGTATAGAAAGAAAAATGTCGTCGACATAACTATAAAAAAATTTGACTTCAAAATCTAATTATTTTATGCATTCGTCTTCTAATTTTTCCATTATGAAATCAGCTAAAACTGGAGACAGTGGTGCCCTCATAGAGGTGCCGTATGTCTGGGCATAGAATTTACCGTCATATTTGAAAGTTGTACTATCAATGAAAAGTCTCAAATGAAGAATTATTTTCTTTATATCTGATTGCTCCCCAAGGTCAATTTTAGTAGTTTTTCAATTAGTTAGTTAGTTAGTCAGTTAGTCAGTCAGTTAGTTTAATCAGTTAGTCAGGCGTATCGTGGTCCACGTTCGGGGAACAAGGCTACGGACGTAGTTAGTCTGAAAATAATTTTAGTGAAGAAATCGAGACGTTCGACAAGGATCTAGTGTACCGATTTTCAAAAAAAAGTCTCATCTCGACCACCGTTCACGAAACGTACCGTTAGTAAAGTTCAGAACTTCCCGGGACGCGAATTATGAGATTATCGGGTCAGAAATTTTGTTTTGTTACAAAATTAATTTTAATTTTG
>JABFPD010000527.1:0-11150 GCA_022817545.1 Cremastobaeus sp. ZL-2020 | reverse complement strand
TATCACTGTTTTTTAATCTCGATAAGTAATCCGCCACTACATTATCTTTGGATGGTATGTACGAGGCTGTGAGCCAGATGCTTTTTCGTTCAGCCCAAGTCCAGATTTCTCTCGCCAGGTTCTGAACTTTCACTAGTCTCGTACTACCCAACTTATTAATATGTGCAATCGCCGTCTTGTTATCTACTTTTAACAATATTTGACAGTTATTATGATCTTTTGCTAATAGAGGTAAAGCTTTTGCAATGGTTAGTAGTTCCAGGTAGTTGATGTGATACGCCCTTTCTTTATTACTCCAGTAGCCAAAAACTTGCTGATCGCCACTTGTCGCCCCCCATCCAGTAGTTGATGCGTCGGTGTAGATCACTAAATCATACTGATCTTTCTTTATTTTACTTAAACCCCCAGGTATATTAGTTCTCCACCAATTTAGATCTTTTTTAATGTTTTGTTTTAACTGCATTTTTGCACCAAAGTTATTATTGTTGATGATAAGGTTAATCATTTTTTCCCTCTCTAGTATTTTGGTGTAGTGCCAACCATATTCGACCCCTGGGCAAGCCGCTATTAGTTTCCCTATCAGTTGAGCAAAGTCGTTTATTGAGCATTCGCGTTTTTTCTCGAATTTTGTTATTTATTCTAGTAGTCCGATTTTTTTCTTTTCTGGAAGTTCAATGCAATACTTTTTTGAATTCACGGTAAAACCCAGAAAGTTGCACTGTCTGCTCGGGATTATGCTCGATTTTTTGTAGTTAACTAACAATCCTAGTTTTTCAAGTAACGTTATAGTTTCAGTTACATTTTCTTGGCATTTTGTGAACGATGTTTCAATGCAAATAATGTCGTCAAGATAGATGACTGACATGAATCCGGCTTTGCGCAACTGACTGATTACGGGTTTCATGATTTTAGTGAACAGGTAGGGACTTGTACAGAGGCCGAACGGCAAGCATGTGAATTCAAACAGTTCTCCCTCAAATTCGAATCTCAGAAATTTACGCGACCCTTTATCAATTGGTATTAAGTAGTACGCATCTTGTAGGTCAACCGTCGCCATGAAATTGTCTTTTGCTATTATTTTCCTAACAGCCCTGAGATCCTCCATCTTAAAGTGTTGAGTATTGATGTGTTTATTCAGTTTTTTCAGATTTAGGATGAATCTGTTCGAACCGCCCGCTTTCGGCCTTAAGAAGTAAGTTGAAATAAACTCGCCCTCGGTTGATTTACAAGATGTTACTGCCCCTTTTTTTATCAAGGCGTCAATAGCAGTTCTACATTGCTCTATTTCGGTGTTTGAGTTGAACCGTACTGATGGTTTAACTACTTGACATGGTTTTTTGACAAAGTTAATTTTTATGCCTGTGATACAATTCAGTATAAATTTTTCTTGGGTGATATTTTCCCATGCTGATTTGAAGTATCTTAACCTACCCGCAATACATACATTTACTTCTCCTCGGTTTTGAATTTGTGACCGGTCTTCTGCTGTGAATTCTGCTGTGAGGGGAGGTTTCTCTGCTTGAAGGAGAATTTTCGTCGGCCCCTTGCTGCTACATTTGTATAGCCTGTCTGGAACGGGCCCGACCTTTTTCCTTGCAGGCTCTTCTCGTTTAAATTTTGTGTGTTCTGGCTGAAAGGCTTTTTGTTGATAGGTTTGTTCAACACCTCCCTGCCCAGCCTTTCCAGGTTACGTGTCTCCTTCACCTTGGTTGCGAGGCCTTCTCCAAACAGGTACGAATCAGTGCTTGTCTCGTCCACCATCTGCTTGAACTTCTTGTTCCAGGTCGGTGTGATCGCACTTTTCCTTGATACAGTCTGTTTGTGGTGGATTTCCGCAAGTAACTTTGCGGTTTCCGCCAGTCTTTCGATGAAGACTACTTGATCCATCTCCTCAGGGTCTTTGATTACTGAAAGTAGGCCACAATTGAAATGTTCATTTAGGGTAAACAGGCTGACTTTTTTTTTTTTTTTTTGTTATTTTACTTATTTGGTTTACAATATTATTGACACAGTTAATATCTTACTCATGGTCATTGCTGATCCTAATGCCATTAGAGCTGAGCCTGCCAAAGATTGAACTTCCGCTCGATACTCGTCCCGTTTCTTCGCTCTGTCATTCATGTTCAATTTTATTTCTGTGTTTAGAACCGGGGTTTCGAATTCTTTGATTCTTTTATATTTCTGGGTTAGTTCTTCTATTTCTTCTGACTTCAAACCGTTTTTGACCCAGTGTGTCCATCTGTTGGTCAACGACGGATGAATCGACTCCCCAATAGATTTGTCTTTCTTTGGGTCCTCACCTAGAATTTTTAAAATCTCGGGATCCAGCTCTTCATCCGCCTTTTCCGAATCAGGTTGTTTGTCTGCGGTGTTAGCATTATCTGCCGATTCTGTCGGCGGTGTTTCACCAACCGGGCTCTTTGGACGCTCATGTACTGTGACTTCCGTCGTTTGATTTTCTTTGACCAGACTGGTATCGTCACTGTCGTCTATAAAGGAAAGAAAACACCGTTACTAAATTTCTTTCCCGCATGTTCCACAGTGTACGCGTTTTTCACTACAACCGACTCATCAACATAGCAGTTTGTTCTACCGCTTGTGTAGACGCACTGAATATAGGTTATGTCCACGCCAGAATGTTCTGCCGCTCGTGCAGACGCTCTGTGTCATCACAACAGTTTGTTCTGCTGCTCGTGCAGATGCACTGTGTTTTCTTTGTTTGTCTAGATATAGTTGTTATTGTTTTTTGTTTTACCTTCTACTTCGATGTCTTCCTCCGTTTCTGAGTCGTCACTTGGTTCTTTTGTGTTTTTCCAATCTTCTATTTCTCCGGTTAGTTTCTTCACTTTGTTAAGTAGCTCTTCGAACTCCGTGTCTTTTTCGCTTTTCCTTTTCGCCATTTTCTTCGAAATCTCGTTATACAAAAGTTATTACACTCCGAACGATGCGTGCTCTGCGCGCAACGAAAAAAGAAAATGAGACAAAATGGTGGAGAGAGCGAGAACATGGACAATAGGTATGGGTGGGTTTTCATTAACTCTGAACTGTTGCGGCGCCTGGCAGGCGAGGAAGGTACTACACGTTGTTGATCTTGAGAACGAGACCTGATATATAATTGTGTTCCATTGTATTATGCTCCTGGCATTTTAAACACTAAAAAAACAAATTATCTTATTTGGAGACACAAGACACACGAAGAAGTGTCTTTTTATTTAAAAAATAGTAGCTTTTTAAAGACTTTTTAGTGTCTTTTAGATCAAAAGTGTCTTAGAAAAAATAGCTTGTTTTTGTAGTAGAGGTACTAATTGCTGTGATTTTTTGTTTCAAGTTTCCGGTGGAATTCGTTTGCGCCGCTAGGGCCTTTTTCCCGTATCATTTGCGCCGATTTTGGTATATCATTTGCGCCGCTAAAACGTTTCATTTGCGCCGCTAACAAAAATTTTCCTTAATGACTTTTTTTGACCTGATCAATAAAATTGTCCTTGTTTCATGTTCAATATGGATTTGAATCTACATAACGGGATTTCTTGTTTTAAATTGCGACGCAAATGATTGACAGCCCAAATTTCGCCCTGAAGGGCTTAGAACTGTTTGCATTAACGTGTAACTTTTTTTAATATAAATAGTCACTAAATTACCTCAACTATATATTCTTTAGTCGGATAGACAGTAAGATTTTGTGACCTGAAAACTTTTTAAAATTTATATTTTTATCTTTAACATTTATGAACATTTTAACTCAAAGACATATCAAATTAACAATTTCTGTATGTGACAGAATAGAGAATTGAGATTACATCTGACGTACTAGTACGTGATCAACGATGCCAATTGTCCTACACCGTATATATGTCTCTCTACTTCCAACATACAATATGTACTCATTATAAATTTGTATCATATCTGTTGAATAATTTGTTTGTATAAGCTTGACTATTAATTCGATTTAGTTTGGTAAAAATTGCCTGAATATTAATTGAATTAAATAACCAAACTAGCATTCAGTTTTTTAGATTTATTATTTGCTATTTAAACTTATCAAATTTTAATATTGTTTTTAGACGCTAACTGATTTTAGAATATAGTTGCTGGCTTCACTTCGGCCCGCCGCCGGGCATTATCTTCCTTAAAACTAGCAAGGATAAGGCTTCTCTAATAAAACACACGTTTTTTGCGCACTTGTTCCAATCGTTTATTGATGTGCGCTGTGGAGAAAAACTTTTCAAGGGAAAAAACCTCCACAGAAAATGAACTAACAATTTGTACGTACAATTACTCGTTCTCGCAAAACAAAAGATGTTATCTGGTTAAGCGCGAAGACAATAATGGTTGTACATATATGTTTGATCTTAAAACTACAGCTAGCATAGATGGCAGTGTGAGCACTTAATTTGATTTCGACCTATGAAACTCTGTGCATTTGGTATGGTTAACGCAAGTACCAACAGCGATCGAAGTACTAGGCAAAAAAGTGATAATGTTAGTTATAATAGTTTCGGTTTTTAGCAAAATCATGTGTTTATATATTTTCGTGTAGGTTGATTTAAAATTTAAAATAAAGTCTTTGAAATTATTGACTGATTAGTAAAAATTGTTTTAATTCACATAAAAGTTAGTACTAAAAGTTACTCATTCTTAATGAGAAAACCAAAATTGAAAATGTTTGATTTTCAATTTTTTTTCTGAATCGAATTCACACAAATAAAATTAATAAATAATACTTTTATCATACATATCATATTTAATTAATTATTACGATATTTTTGATTTTCTCTGTTTGGGGCATCGGACACAAAACACTGAAACCCCGGTCGAACTCGAAGCGGAAGGCAGCTTAGGATACTCGGAAATCACGAAAGACGCGGTTTCCATGTATTGGATTAGTCTTTATTTACGGTGTCACATTTTGTGGGAAATAATATAATATTTATTTTAGGATAAATTTGTTGAAAAAAATAACCTATTCTAAAGAATTTATTCATAAATTTGTTACATACAATCCATTAAGCTCGATTTCACAATCAAAATTGTTGCTCAAACAGTTTTTCTTAATGTAACATCAAGAAAAATGAGATAGTTCTATACAGTTTCACCGTGTAATTTGACACAAAATTGTGCCAAAACAAACGTGTCGAAGACAGAAAATATCAATTTAAAAAAAGTAAATTCATTTAAATTAAACTCACATAATTTTTATGTGAAATTTGTTTTATTAATAATTTAAATTTGTTAATATACAACTTACTTTTAATCAGCTAATTTGATAATAGAAATACCATTGACTACAAAATATGGCACTTAAACTGTTGAATAGTTTTATTTATTAATTGAAATATTATTCAAAGATATTATATACTCTTTTTTGAGTAATCTTTAACATCAGTGAACATTTCGTCAGTTCTTAAACTGAACTTTTTTCGTAAGAATTTGTTTTCTAAATATTAACGTAAAATCTCTATTTTTCATTAATTCTGAATAATAATAAAAAAATTGTATGAATAAAAGATGCAAACAGTGGCACGCATAACTTTGAAAATAACTTAGTTTTAGTAGTTAGAATTCAAAAATTAACGTTTCGTTGAAAACTCAGCGACACGGGATAGTGACCTTCCCTTGTCAGTGTAGCGTTTGAATATATTTTATAGAACAAAACATTAAATTATGAATGATTGCCCTTGATAAAAAATAAACAATAACAAAATGGAAAAAATGAAACTCGCCTGTTTTTTTGTGTTTCAACATGTTTTTAAATAAAACATTAAATGTTTTTTTATGAAATGTTCTATATTAATTAAAAAAACATTAAAATTGTTTTGACACCCCGGAAAGCACATGCTGGCGAATTCATCTTTTAATATGTAAAGCATTTGTAAAATATATGAACTGCAATTGCATATACAAATTTTGCAAATACATTATTTACGATACATTTTCGACCTACAAAATCTTAACATCATATAATAGTACATTATAGCCTCGGGCGCCACCAGCGCCCGAGGCTTATGCGATATTTTATGAACCAAGGAATAGGACAATATTGGAAACGCAGGGTCATTCTTGCCCAGTATTACACTGTGTTTTTAATTTTAAAAATCTTATATTTGGATATTTAAAAAATATATTTGGACTACACTATAAATTAGTGTAATCCTTATGCAATACTGTATAAGATTCTAGATATATTGTACTGCTAGATTTTAATAATAAATTCATTTTTTTTCAACATTAATAATAAAGAATAAAATAGATATCACCTATTTTATTCATTCCGCTCTCTTTTCCGTATAATTAGCATTTCCCTGAAACTTGATTAGGATGATATATATACACTTTAAAAACTGTCTTGTCCCAAAGTCTGACGATCAGACCAATTTGGTCTAATTGCCAGAATATTTTACTCATTTCTAAGTCTGAAATGGATCATATAATCTGAAATCCAAAACAATTTGGTCTGATCTTCAGACTTTGGTACAAGTCATTTTTTATAGTGTAACTCGTCTTCAACTATAGAGAACGTTTCAAACGTTATATTTGCATTTACCGTTCTATGGAACACATTAATTACTAATCATGTTTTAAACGTCATTTAGTGAACACTTTTGAGGCTCAATGTTTAAAGAGTACACTTTGTAACAATATATATTACATTTGATTGTAACTTTTGGATTCAGAAATTGAAATTTTAAAAAAATTTTTTCAGGCAAACTGAAAGCTTATATAAATTGAAAAATAACTTTAACACACCAGTTGCAATACACTTCACGATGCAAAGATATTTACATAAATCTAAATAATGAATGATAAATATCATTCCAAACCTTCTTTTATTTATTCACAGATATTGTACCAATAATATTGAATAAATAATAATATGTATTGTTTTAAATATATAAATCAAAAATTGAAGTTAGCACATTTACTACGGGTGACCCTATATTCCAGCTATTTATCTTTATAATTTTTGTATAATTCAGAATTTAACTTGCGATGAGCGCAATAAACAATTTTCGTAGTATTGTAAGAAATTGAGTTGATTGGATCAATTTATGCCAATTGTAACAAATAATATTAACATATAATACAAATTAATACAAATTACAAATTTTAACATATAAATTTTATTATAAACATTTATAGTACATTTATAATAATTTATATTTACATATATATACATTTCTTTATTTTACCAATTTTAACATATAATACAAATGGAAATAAATTTTTATCCAATGAAAATAATTGACGAATAAGTTCTGAAACACCCTGAGATTGTTCAAAAACGGTTCTTTTAAAAATATGGATCCCGAAATGTTGACTCGGGAGATGTAAATTAGAAAATGCAATGTGTATGTGGATTGTTTACGTGCTATCATTCCATTAATTAATGTAATTTTAGAATTTATGAACAGTACATTAATATTATAGAAAAATATATGTTACACTATTTATATACTTCGTATTTGTCGTATATCAATCAATCGGGCAGCATTTTTATCACACATGCACTGTAATCATCCGGTTTCACTTTTTGCAACAAAAATAAAAGCAGTTTAGCGATAAAAAACATTTTACCGCCCGCCGAGGCAAGCGATCATTCTCGCGTCAAAATACAAATCGCTATCAAGGAATTCCAGGTACTTGCCAAATACGCTAAATTGAAATTGTACTAAAACATCTGTGTCGTCAATTTCATTAATTTGACGTACGAGTGAATCATAAAAGTACATTTCCGCATCTGTATCTGCAATTAACTTTTTCTTAAAAACGAATAATCACCAATTTGGTTTCTAAAAACATTTTCTCTTTGTAGATTAACGCTAATAAAATTAAATTACGGTAATTTTGTCCGCTTTTGTTGTAGAAATGACGCTAAAATTAAATTTATCATATCGAGAAACCGAGATCTGACTTATTATGGAAAGCCCAAGTTGTTTAATAAAGTGAATCATGTGATATAAAACAACGTCAACGATCTGCTGAAAAGAGGTCGGTGTTCCACGTCATACTGCGATGGCCAACTCGATTACGGCCTTTTTTTGGAAAAACCAAAGGCTTAGATAAACTTGACATAAATTAAATTTAATAACAAAACTTCTGCATTTATTTTTTTCTTTTTATTTAATTCCAAAATGTTATTTTGTTGAAAAAATTGTGCAAATGTTATTTTTCTGTAATCGTAGTATTACAGATTTGTTAGTGTATTTGTAAATAGAAATAGCGATGCATGGAAATAATCTCGATAAACATCTTTATAAGCTGTTTATATAAACGTATATTATACGTAAACGTGTATAATGACATCAATGGTTGAGTGTTAACAACTACTGTGTTTAAGATTCAACACGATCGTTTACACGAATAATACCTTGCCCCGAGTCAAGAAGCGTTTGTTAAATCTTTGATAAGACATTTGAATGCAAAATTTATACCAGAGAACACCTTTGAAGATAATGCTTTCGTATAGTGTTCATAATGTTCTCAAAATCTCGAGGGCCCTCGAAATGCAGTCGCTTTTTATAACGACCTATTTGGAAGTAAACCTTTCTTACGAAACAACGCAAAGAGAACAATAACAAGTTTTTCTTTGAACAATACTTAAGTAAACTCAGTGGAGCATGAGAATTTATTGAATTCGCAAGAGCATTAGTCAAATTCCCTTTTCACTTAATTGAACAGATTGCTGTTTCAATCGTTTTTTACCTCTCGCGATCATAAAAATGCATAAATCGGATCTGAATTACAATTATCGTGCAAGATTTATTAATTCGTAAATATAACTCATTAAATTTGCATTTAGTGTATGTACAATGCGAAGGTATTTTTCTCAACGAGTCGGATTTATTTTCCGGTGATTTATTCTCTTCGGCTACGAAACATTAACTTTTAATGCTATTTCAACCTCTGAAAAATGTTTTACAAGCGAGACATCTTTTACATGTCGAAAATTTCTCGAAACCTGATTTTGACCTTAAAATTGGTATTGAATTACACAATTGCGATAGATTTACTGTTTACGTATTACAATTCAAGGTTTTGCATTTACATTAATATTTTTTCCAATCCCGCAAGAAAGACTGTGGTCAAAGTGACTTTAGTTTAGATGTAAAATTACAGAAATGTGACAAAAACGACATTACTTATTTACACGACTGTGCGTACAAGTGCTCCGCAAACAAGGTAATGTATTTATAGAGGAGGTATACTGCAACTTCGTGTTCTTTTCCTTTCTCTCCTTATCATTCTTTCCTCCTTACTTCGTTTTTTATCGCCGTTTAAACTTCGTCTGAAAGAAATGTACTTATCACAAACTGTTATAAATTAACATTTCCACGGATTTCCAGTAGCAAAATATTTTCGTACCCGAGCATTCAAATTGCTAGAAAATATGCGCAGTTTCTATTCATACCGAATAGTCGGAATTTACAGACTAATGCTATTAAATGAAAATTGTCAATTTAAAAAATTTAACAAACGAATTTCTAATAAAATAAATTATCGAAAACTTATTAATGACGCGAGAATTTGGAATTTTTAACATCCAAAATTCGCTCGTTTTAAATATTAACGAACAAATTAACACGGATTTAAGTCATAAGAATTGAGAATGATTTTCCCCTAAGGGTAGAGCCGGATAAATACATTTTAAACAAATGTTGAGCACAATAATTGACCCTAAAAGCCCCTGAAAATCATTGTCTCGGTGTTTTACGACTACCCTACTTATGGCGTGTGGTCTATACACAAAGTGGCCGTAAAAATACCCATGCATTTACGTGTTCGTATGAAGAAAACGCATTTCCGATTTAATCGCGTTCAGATTTGCCGATATGACTTAAACGCAACTGGACCCCCTACTCGCTTAAACAGTAGATGTATCGCTAATGGGGCGATATATTGACAACTTCACATTTGCAACTACACGTGCCGCGCTTCGATTCAGCAATGGTTGAATATGCGGAGATTATGGCGTAAATAAAATACACTTTGGATTCGAGATAAATTCTCACAAAGGAACCGAACTTCTACCCTTAAATTCATTCGACGATTTTTTTCCGAGATAATAAATTCAGCGCATAAAACACGCAACAAATTTTATACTAATGCGTGTACGAGATTATAAGCTACGAGCATTTTTATTAAATGAGTTGTTTTAATGGCGCCGAGTGCCATCGTCGTTTTCCTGGATGAATATAAAATTTAAGCTACGGCTGTTTCAGAGCCACCCGGTATGTGATTTCTTGAATAGTAATTTGTCTTTAATAGAGAATCCCAAGTAGTTTTCTATTTCAAATATTAGCTCCCTATTGAATTACCCGGAGCGGAATAGGCAGGATATTAGTTATTTATAAGATTTCAATATTAGATAACGGACAAATCGAGAGCCTTTGTGCCGTACTTTTTCACGTTATTTAAATAATGAATTAGAACTTATTGATAACTGGCGAATTCTATCGATTCACTTTGCGTGGATCAATACGGCAGTAGTTATTCATTTTTAGACCTTATAGGCGATAAAGTTGCATTTTCTAGGACACTCGAGCGACCACCGATGGTCGTTTTTGTGTAATTACGTAAAAAATTGCATTCAGCACACAAGAAGTCTTGGTCGATACTTTGTGAAATGAAATCGAAACACGTATGTACGCATGCTTCAGCTATGCGAGAGTTCGACTTGTTTACTTTGATTCAGTAACGCCGGCTAATTCATCTAAGTGCACATCGATGCAATAACACAGCGAAAAGTTGAGATAATGTTAACGTAACATTTCATTATTTTATGTGTTACTCATATTGATTTTTCTTTCCAAAGCCGGGATCTACTATAATCACTCTTGCACACCGTTATGTGCAAGTTGTGATTATATGCTGAGAAAGCACGATTGACAACAAATGTGTGCATAACAGTGCAGAGAAGACTAACATTGTTAAGCAAATATCGAACGAGTTTTTTAATTATGTTTTATAAGTAGCATTTAGGACACGGAAAAATATCGCCGTGCCCGGCCCGGCTCGAAACGGCTTTTGCAGACGCGTGTTGATTTTTTGGCTGCTGAAAACTCCGTTTTCAAGCTAAACGTAGTTCCGACTATTTTTTAGCACAACAGTGACAAACGTTTAAGGCCACAACATGGAATCCAGTTGGTGCATTC
>JABFPD010000526.1:0-11154 GCA_022817545.1 Cremastobaeus sp. ZL-2020 | reverse complement strand
TTCTGTTTATTAGTTATATTTGAATGGTATAAACTATACTTATAATAAAATAAGTGTTTTTATTAATTATGAATTGTAGATATTGCAACTATAAATGTATAGGTAATGTATACAGTTAATTCATATTCTCGGCAAATGCACTTATTTATTTCATTGATTTTAGATAATTGGATCTCCTGGACATGCTGTGGTTTGACAATATACATTCATTAGATAAGTAGATTGTTGATAATGTTAACACATACTCAATTCCGTATTGTAACAAAAATCTGTACTCATTATTCTCTTTTTCCAGGTTAACAAGTTGAGACATTGATGGGAAACATTACTGGAATTGAATTGTCAACTACTCGCAATTCTAACAATTCAGATGACAATAATTTTCATTCAGGTAATTTTTTAATGAGTAAAACTTAAGTTTATTATTAAAAATTCAAGAGTTCAATTAATAATTTGTTTGTTATCTATTAATGATTTATGTCAAGTTATATTCATAAAGAAAATCAGTGAAACGACAGAGTAACTCATATTTAGACAAATAATATGATCTCTATTTAATAAAAACTAAAAATTAATAATAAAAACTTTAAAAATCTAGTTAATAATTTGTTTATTATTCATGAATGTTTGATTTCATGAATGAATCAATTTGACAACAAGGTAACTTCTGTTCATGTGAATAACATAATTTTTTATTAATAAAACTAAAATTCAGTTATAAATATCCAAAAACTTGATTAATTATTTATTTATTAACTATTCATATTTGGTTTTAAGTTATATTCATAAAGAAATTAGTATAACAACGGAGTAGTTTGGTTTTTATAAATTTTAATCAATTAAAACTAAAATTTAATAATAAAAATCCAAAATTTAATGATAATTTGTTTATTAATTATTGATATTTTATTTCAAATGATATTCATAATTAACAATTTTCCGAAAATTGTCAGTTTTAGCTATTTTATTTAGCAAATTGCCTCAATGAAGTTTGGTAATGTGAATTGATTTCGTATATTGTCTAGGATCCAAATATTGAAGAAGAAATGCGAATAGTCGGAAAATCTCGTTAATCATTTAAATAATTGAAATATTTCTCCCTTATGAAATGAAAGTATATATAAATAATGGAAAATAATTGAGTAATGCGAAATTGCAGGAAGAAGAAGAGAAGATGAAAGGGGCAACAAGACGAGGCAGAGAAGTGGGAAGGTAATGACGACGATGAGGAGGAAGAGAACTGTCCCCGAAACCGAGGTAAACTGACAAATAATGACCAAATATATACGACAAATGATCTTTGTTTCACGCCGCTCTGTATTCTTCCAAGAACCATACATAAAAAACCAAAACGCGGTATTAATCAATCTTAATTTTATTTAAGGCGCCAGCTACCGTCGTGCGATACCCCAACGTTGGCCCAGGATTGGACCGGTATTTAGAAGGTCACAGGGCGGTAAGAAAGACAAGGACCGCCACTCCGACAGCCATTCCCGGGGGAACGCACTAGGTGACCCCGCGAACAGCCTATCCAGCCAACTCATGGCGCCGCAGGTGATGCAGCTGATGCTGGTGTGAGTATTTAGTCGTATTATTTGGACATAGCGTATATAATTATGCATGATTTGGATACCGCGAGATCAACAATGCAATCGTCCATCTCACGGTAGTCCGGTTGCATGCTTATCTCGCGCTAATCTCCACTCGTAATCTCGCGTAGTTACCGCGACTGTCCGTTCGTACTCGGAATCCCTTATCCGTTTCGAGAAGATGTGGCCGTTACGTTTCCCATCCCAGTAACTCCAAATATCAAATTTTATTTGTAACGGCCAGCGGGTGGGAGCTCCCTCATTACATTCGTTCCTTTATTTTTCTCTGGGCGTCAATTAGTATCTGGAAAGATGTTGAAGAAGTTGATCGTGAGTTTTCGAAAGGTTTAATTAATATCGTGATCTCTTCGTTTTTTTAATCCTTTCCTTTCTTTATTCTCTTCAACTATATTTGTCTCTAGTGCGGGTGTTTGTGTTTTAATGGTGTAAATTTTTTTGTTCGTAATTGCGTCGCGTATTTTTGGGGCTCAGCGAGAGAGCGTCCAGGGCCTCTAGGAGGAGGAGATCCAGGCGCAGCAAACGGGACCCTCTCTATGTGCCAACGCTGCACGTGCGAAGGACGGAACCCGTGTGGAGTGGCGCATTCGAAGGCCCTACAACGAGGTCCTCCAGCCGGGCCCAAATTCAAAGGTTGTTGGTGTCGGAGCAACTTTCAGCAACCGTAAGTCGGCACTTGCCTCATTTCTTTAGCGCCCTGGAGTAGCTCACTCGCTCTCCTTCTTTCCTTTTCATGTGTTAGAATAATGATAATAATATAATAAGTGATAATGGAATCTATTCAGCACAATTTTTGGGAGAACTAGCGTCACCAATGAGTTATGGTGACCATGATTATTCGAAGATCTACGCTAACTTTGGTATCGAGTCTTTCGACAGCAGAAGGCACATTTCTAACTTTGTATTTTTATTTAAACTGATAGATTGCGATATTGTAATTGGTTTCGTATACAAAAAATGCGTACCTCAATCGGGATGAGTAGTCTATTGAATCGTTTATGTACTTTTGTAAACGGTTTGAAAATTAATTCGGATATTAAGAATTGTTTTTTTAATTATCTTTTGCATGAATATGGATCCTTAATAATTCGTTAAGTGTCTTTGATTTATTCTACTTCTTAAATGCTCTACATTGAACTTAAATTATTATAACTTAGTTTTTGAATGTCTTATGTACTATGGGTATACTCCCGTTAAGATAAATAAATAAATAAATAGATAATAACAGATCGACGTTTCGGCGGAAGAAGGTGCCGACACAGATTTCTCGACGAAGAAGGTGCCGGCTCGGATTCCCCGACGAAAAAGGTGCCGGCTCGGATTTTTATACGAAGAAGGTGCCGGATCAGATCTTTACACGAAGAAGGTGCCGGCTCAAATTGTCCGACGAAGAAGGTGCCGCCTGAATAATACATTTTTTGTTTCAAAATTTGTAGTGGTACCACTGGTAGCACTGAAAGACGAAAAATATATATTCTAATTTTGATTATTGTCAGAGTTTTTATATAAATCAGAACAAATATGCTTTCTCAATCTAATCGTTTTATTATAGTTCCTCTACATCCATCAGTTTTCAATCTAATCAAAAAAACAACCATAACAAAAACCACCGTCATAGCAACCAAACATACATTCTAAAAATTCAAATTCACGCGCATTCTATAATTTCACGGTACTTGTGTAAAACTAAAACTCAACAATTATATATACTAATCTTTTATTCATGAATAAATAATAAAAAGCTTACAAGGTGTTTACTTAATTTAAACCATATGTCACTTTTTTATTCGACTGAAATAATAATTATAAAAGAATTATGAACAATCTAGAATATACCACTAAACGAAAATAATAAAGCGTCATTGGATTTTTTACCCTGTATACAATATTATTGTTGCATCATATTATTTCCTTAATTGATTTACAGAATAATATTTTGTATATATTTACAAACATTTTTTGCTATTCCAAATAAAAACGTTGAATGTATTAATAAAGTATTTAATGTATAACAGAACAAAAACTCTTAAGATTGTTTGCGATTTTTACACTCGTAGCAAAAACGTTTGTTTACATATTCTTTTTGTTTTTAAAATATAATCGGGCATTCTGTTTAGTTTCTTTCTGTTTTAATACTGATCGGTATTATGTTCTCATAATTATACGAAACTTATTATAGTATTATTTCAAATATCAAATAAACCGTGAAAAGCGATAAACTAAAATTCTCGTCAATGGAGGGTACGTAAATTTGTCAGATCTTTATTATGTTTGATTAATGTCTGTAACTTATTTGTCAATTATTTCACTTTTTCGAGCAATTTAATGGACAACCCTGGCGGTGGGGTTTGCACCAAAACTGTGGTGTAAAACTGGTGCAAACTTTTTTTTGTTGCAAACAGAGTGTAAATATGGTGGTAAATTGGTGCAAAAGCGACTACGAATGCACTATTTTTGCACCAGTAAAACTTTCACCAACTTTGCACCATGATTGCACCAGGATGTTTAAAAACTTTTTAGTGTAATAAAAGTGGTTTAGTGGTGTCGTTTTAATTTTAGTAAAAAGACACTAAAATATAATCGTGCTATAGTCACACCAGTTTTGCACCAAAATAGCACTAAGAAGACCCTGAAATTACAATAAGAATTTAATGGAATATATAGTGGTGTAATGGTTACACTATCATCACACGAAATAAAATTTTGCACCAAATTTGCATTAGAATTACACCAGATTTCTGGCGTAAAACTGGTGGATTCGTGGTACATATGTGGTGAAAAATTAATGTAACTGTAGTCGCTTTTACACCACAAAAATTGGTGTAAAACTGGAGTAAATCTGGTGTAAAACACTGGTGTAAATATGATGCAAATTCCGCCACCAGGGAAATGACAGTACACAAAAGTGTGATTAAGTAGTTATTTTATTTGACGTTTTCACCTATAATTTTGGTCCTCTTCGGAAATATATCTTTAGTTTCGGAAAGCATAACTTAAATTACATTTAGTTTCAATTTATTCGAAGTATATTTGTCCAATATGTGCATAAATGTACATGGCATAGTCAATTTAAAAAAAACTTTCAGATGGAACTATAATTGTAATTACGTTTTAACTCAGTTGCGTCAGATAAGACTCTCTAAGACAACTAGTCTTGTCTATCGCAACTAATATAAGTGGAAACATAATTACAGTTATAGTTCCATGTAAAAGTTTCTTTATTTGACTATCACATGTACATTTATGCACATATTGGACAAATATATTTCGACTAAGTTGGAATTAAATTTAATTTAAATTATGTTTTCCGAAACTAAAGAATTATTTCTGAAAAGGACCAAATTATAGGTCGAAACGTCAAATAAAATGACTACCTGATCGCACATATGTGCACTTTCATTTATCTGTTAAATTGGTCGAAAAAACAAAATGATTTATCAGATCTTTAATCAATAACACCATACATTTCTTTGCGAGACTTTATATTTGTTATTCAAATTTTTCTTTATAATTAATGTTTCAGGTAATTATTCTTTACCTGATGTTTTTATTTCACAAAATTTACCAGCAATATCTGCACCATCCGTCGACGATATGGAATTTCTTGAACATAATAAAGATATAGTAAAAAATGGTAAATCAATTAAAATTATTTATTTTTATTAATTTCAATGTAAATATATTTCACTATAATTTTAAAATTATTTCAAAATAGATGCAGGGACAAGAGATTCGTTTATGCATTATCAAAATACATCTTTCACATATACAAGCGAGGATTCCACTTCGATGTCTGGTTTTAATACTTCAGAAAACACATGTTATACTGGTAATAAAAAATATGAATCATTTAAGGAGACTCCCCTGTGAAAAATGGGTAAAATCGATGAAAAAACAACAATTTATTTTTTACATTTTTCTATATATTAAACCCAGGAATCACTGATTAGTTCTATAGTGTTTAAATCGAATGTAAAGTAAAATGTATGCGAAAAACCCAAATCTAATTTTTAAAAGCGACTTTTTCTGAATGTTGTTTTCCAACTTTAGAATAAGTTGCGTATCGCAATTTCCAATAGATTTTACTCTAATTATATTCAACATGTAAGAAATAATAAGATATCGCAGGGACGCAAGAGCATCTGCGTTTGGAGAGTTACGACTCCACGAACCCGAGTATCGTAGTGGGACAATTGTCTTAGAATAATTGTATTCCCGGGGTCCTACGATGTCGTCGTAGGTTGTTCGCTGGCCTGATAAGTCGCAACGTAGAAATTTTCATGAATGAAACGGGCAGCCCTTAAACTCCCCGCTACATACTCCGCTTGGAGTGTCCATTTAAACACGATTTTCGTGATTGATGGACAAGTAAACAATAATAATGAAGCAATAATAAGAACAAATTGTAAAGACAGATTTTTGATTTATTTATTAACAGATAAAAGTTATTAACAATTTAATGAAATAATGTCCCGATTTTCACCATATATTCTACTTCTTTTCATTTAATTGTTAATAACTTTATTTTGTTGTTGCAAATGAAAAATTTGTATGTTTGATTTGTTCTTCTTATCATTCCGTACATTTTGAACGTAATTAGAACAAAGTTCATCACAAAGTAAAAGAATGATAAGTATCAGTATATTATTAACGATTTTAGCATTTTCACCAGGGGCCTCCTTGAAAATAGATGAATTATTTTTTATTATGTTTTAAAATATTTCTCTAGAATAATAATTCTAATTTCTTCCAGAAAGTGAATATGAAGAAAATGTTGAACAGGTTCAGCACAATTTTGCAGAATTAAATGACGCATTTAGTATGCAAATCGCGGAAGTTCAAATTCAAGGTATATAGTACATTGGTTTAATATATACTGGGGTGGGTTTTTTGAATTACTTGACGTTTAGTTATTCAAGGAGTCATATGTGAATCACCTATATTAAAAGTCTTTATCAATTAAATGAAATATTTTCAAAAATGCTATTTTACATAAAATCGTATTAGAAGTTTCATTACGAATTATCTTTAATGAATATTTAATGTAAATTTGGGGTGGTTTTATAATTTTTAGTGTTGATGTAACAATAACTTTTGCTATAATTTTTTTCTTCTATCTTTTTTACACTCAATGATTCGTAATTATTTATTAGAAACATATAAAATATATGTTTCTGAATGAAAAGTTTGTATTAAGTAAAAGTAGATGATTTATTATTTGTATTTTTCAAGAGTAGCGCCTCATCAAAACAGTGCTGACATAACACATCAAGAATTTGCATTAGATACTGAAGGAGCCCAAGGTAATCCGAGATTGATTTACACTGCAAAAACTGCTGTTTTATTTTGTCTTAATTTTAAAATACTAAATATTGATTCACATGTTAAAAAGATAGGTTGATATTTTGAAACACTTAAAAACGTTTTAAAAATGGGTACAAGATGTTTTATTTTAAAACACTAGTTTTTGCAGTGTATACAAATATTTTACTAATTTTTTTCACAATTATGGGCAATTCGCAGTTTAAATTCACTATCTTGAACATAAATCATAAATAAATAAATTGGATTTTATAAGTTCGAACGATCAAATTAATGCTTCTGACAGTTCTGAAACTGAGGTGGAAGCCTCTCAAATTGATATTAGGAAAAAGAACAAAAAATTAACAAGAAAACGGTCTAAAAATCCTTCGGACTGGGTGGACGCTGCAGCAAAACGGGCAAGAGCTATAGGAGTTAGCGGTGTGGGAAGGTATAATATCCCAATTTTTGAACGGCAAATGCGACCAGCGTGCGAAAATTGTCGATTTAAATGTGGCGAAAAGATTTCCACGGAGACCCGAGAACTGATTTTCAAAACATATTGGGATTTAGGAGATACTACAAGACAATGGGAATATATAGCTCGTTATACCAATATGTATCAAAACAGTGATAAGAAGCTGCACACATATACTTTCCAAACAAATTCCGGAATTCAAAAAGTTTGCCGAACAATGTTCATCAACACATTAGGTATAAAAGTACTATGCTATTTCTATCAATGACAATAATATTATATTTCAAACACTCTATTCGAATAAAATATCAACTAGTTCTGAACCTATTGCATTAGTATATATCTTTTATCAAGAAATTAACTGTTATATATATAATAATTCTACTTAATTTAACGCAAATAACCTAAGGGTTATATGTGTAATTTCTTTCTGCAACTATAAGTATGCATAAAAAATAAGGGCACTTATAGTTACCCTTTACACTGTAAAAACTCAGCTTTAAAAGCGTTCCATAGAGATCGGTCAAAACGTTTTATTCGTGTTGACCGTTCTGTATGAAACATTTCAATCACTAATAACGTTTTATGCGTTCCCCTGAGAAAGCTTTTGAAGCCAAGTTTTCACAGTGTATACGTACACACGTCAACATCGAGTAGAACAAAAATAGAACTACAACAAAGTGCGGTCAACGTATAACACTGTACTTTAATTAGGTGACATCAATACTTCGGTTAAAATCACAAGAACACGGATCCATGCGTTTGCAGCATTAAATTGTTAATTATGTCTATTCTTTTAAACTAGTTTGTATTTTTGTGAATATGTATACATGAATTGACGTCGATTTTGTGTTAAGATACTTTACAATCTTTTTATAATTTAGGTATTTCAAAAAAAGTGCTTGAAACAGTATTTAAAAAGTTACTTACTCCGAATGCAGCAGGAAGTATTGAAGAAGACCAACGCGGAAAACACGACAAAAAATTGCACAAACTACCGAATGAAGTAAAACAGAGTGTCATACAACACATTAAATCGCTTCCAACTGTCAACTCGCATTACTGCCGTAAAACGACTAATAAAGTATTTTTGGAAGAGGGTTTAAGTATTTCGGAATTGTACCGGAGATACAAGGACTGGTTGAAGAAAACAAACAACTCAGACATTGCTTCTGAAAATTATTATCGCGAAATCTTCAATCATCATTTTAATATAGGTTTTCATGTACCTCGAAAAGATCTCTGTGATGACTGTGTAGCTTTTGAAAATTCATCAAAAAATCAAAAAGAAGTTTTAGAAAATGAGCATGCTAGTCATATTGCAAACAAAATAATGTCGCAAAATCTCAAAAGTCAAGACAAAGAAGTTGGTGTCAAAGATCCTACTATATGTGTAGCTTGCTTCGATGTAGAACAGACGCTGACAGTACCACGTTCCAACGTTTCAATGAATTATTATAAAAGAAAGTTATCTATTTACAATGTCACTGTCTACGATTTAGCAACACATGAAGGCATCTGCTATGTCTGGAACGAAACTATTGGTGGTAAAGGAGCCAACGAGATAGCTAGTTTTATGTGGAACTTTATTAGCACGAAGACACAATTAGGGACAAAGGAGTTTCGCTTTTATAGTGACAATTGCGGTGCTCAAAACAAAAACAAAATGCTCTTCTCTATGTATCATAGAGCTGCCCAAAAATATGGCGTTACAATTATTCACAGGTTATACAAATTTTTTAATTTATTTGATATTTTTATACATGTTTCCTTTTTAATATCATGCTCTAGTAAAGTTGAAATTAATATTTACCATTACTTTCAGATATTTGGAAAAAGGCCACACATACAATGAGGGCGACTCAATGCATGCGAGAATAGAAAATTCCTGCAAAAACCGTTCGGTATTCACTCAAAACGAATGGTGTGAAATAATGGAAAACGCAAAGACCACACCACCGTTCTATCAAGTGACTGAAGTTTCTCAAGAGCTTATTTTAAATTTCAGAGAATTGGCAAACGATCAGAAATGGCACATGATAAAAATGAGTAAAGTTCGTGAAATCAAATTTCTTTCAGGGGATACTAATATTAGTATAAAATACGATTTTGAAAAGGAATACGAGATCATCAACATAAACTCAAACAAAATTGTTGGTAAAACATATCCTCTGAATAAAGTGTACAAAGAGAAGCTTCAATTATCTTCTGAGAAGAAAAAGGATATTAAGTTTATGTGCGATACACGTGTTATACCACGAGAACACCATGCATTTTATATGACACTTATAAGTTAGATGATTTTATATTTTTCTTAATATTATAATAAAACAATTAGTAAGAGGAAGCAATGAAGTTAATTATTATATTTATAAAAACAAAAACCTATGGTTACCTATGACTTACAAATTAAGTGAACAACTTGTGAACATGATTATTATTATTTAATCATAAATAAAAGTATAGCATATATAAACAAAATTAGAATATATATTTTTCGTCTTTTAGTGCTACCAGTGGTACCACTACAAATTTTGAAACAAAAAATATATCATATAGGCGGCACCTTCTTCGTCGGACAATTTGAGCCGGCACCTTCTTCGTGTAAAGATCTGATCCGGCACCTTCTTCGTATAAAAATCTGAGCCGGCACCTTTTTCGTCGGGAAATCCGAGCCGGCACCTTCTTCGTCGAGAAATCTGAGTCGGCACCTTCTTCCGCCGAAACGTCGATTTGCAATTTTCGCCGAATGGCTCCGCGATCAACCTTCTTAAATCTCGAAAAAATGGATCGAGTTGGATGAGGAATGGTATGAATGGTGTGACAAATGTTTCGATGTAAACTGCGATCTTATGTTTGAAAAATAATTATCCGAAGAAAAGCGTGAAAAATTAAAGAAAAGATCAAAGGAATTAGAATCCGTACGTGAAACATTGAAGAAAGAGGAGAATAAACTGGAATCAACTAGCGTTATTTACAAAATTCGTAATAAATACCCTGATACGGATTATTCTAAAATGTTGGAAAATATTGAAATTGTATACGATAAATTGGCTTGTAACGAGTACACTACTAACTAATCTCAATTAATCAGTATGAAACGTTTCTTCCGCGAGTGTACTACAATCTATAAAATATCGTGTTTCAAAGTAGTATCTTTCGGTGCGCGTCTTCCAAACAGTTCTACTTTTGCAATCGAAAGTGATCATTAGTTACAACTTTTTCCCGACAAAATGGCGCACCCCGATACATCTTTGGATTTTGAAGTTTTCATCAACTGGCTTTGCGATCACCCTGCGATTAAATAAAAAAAGTGGACAATCAGACGGAAAATCAAACAACTCAGTGACGAAGCAGCACTGCTAAAAGGGGAATTTAATAATTTACCGGAGGAAGAACGACTTGAAAACTATAAATCTTGGTCAAATTGGACACAAGAAGAGAAAGATCGCTATCCAAGATTTTATAATACGGGTTATAATTTAGAGTTAAAAGCTTATCAATTGTCTAGTTTGTTCGAGATTTACGAAGAATATAATTCTTATTATCATAACTGGGAAAATATAATTGAGTATCCGAAAATGTTGAAAAATATTTCATCCGTTTACGATGAACTAATGAAACAAAAATACGAGTAGTTCTGTAATAATATATAGCGTCGCGAGAAGAAACGTACATTACTCATAGTCGTTAGATTTTGTTTAGTTTAGTTTTGCAAAGTATGCAATTTGACTCTCGTACAGATCGTCACCGAAATGGAGATTCAGT
>JABFPD010000525.1:0-11156 GCA_022817545.1 Cremastobaeus sp. ZL-2020 | reverse complement strand
CATAGGATTATAATCGCAAAATATATATGAATTATCTCGATAATAAGCAACCATTATGCTTTGATTAATGTCCAACCTATGAACATGTTTGTCAATTTTGAGACAATGTGTTACTGCTAAACCTGCAAGATTTGCAGGTAACATATATTCGGTCGGAATTATTTCGCAGTTGATAGAATCGTTCATTACAGTTTTTATAGAAGACAAAAAGTGTACATTTTGAAAAACTGCATAAAAAAGTATATGAAAATGTTCGAAAGCAAAAAAGCTGCAACTATCAGCATATTCAGTTTGTGAAATGGAATGTTTTTCAAACCTGCTTAATCTATACGAATTTAGGATTTGATTCAATTCATTTCCGAAAGTCAGTGTAAAATTTGAAATGAAAAAATAGCTGATGTATAAACGTGTAGAGCTTCGCTGGAAAATATGTTTGCAAAAAGTGTAGAATAAGTGAAAAATGGGTTCTAAATGAATTAATTATTGAGCTTGAGTGAAAACATTGTTTCAAAAACCATAATAACAACGGTTCATGAAACATTTTTCATTTTCAATATAAAGAGCCGTGCAAAAAGTGCAAAAAAGTTATTGGACTGGGAATCAAACGTTTTGAAAAAACTTTTATTTTTTTTCTAAAAAATTACGAATGATTTTTGGTACACTGAATGCAAACATTTCTTTTCACTTTTGTGCATTATTTCTTGTTCACTTTTAAGTAATATGCCATTTTCTTCGGATCAATTTGAACTCCGGTAGAGGAAATGCAGTACAGCCATTTAAATCACTGTTTATTAGAAAGACTTTAAAAGCGTATTTCCTTCGCGTTTACTTCATCGTGGTAAATATTCGGGTTACGTGAAACACGATAGGACCGTTCTTTCGTGGAATAAAATGGAGAGCTCTTCTTTTTAGAATTGTAATTTGATTTGTTCGGATGCGAATCTGAAAACTTGAAAATATTGAAAACAAATAAAATTTGTTTAGATTGAATAAATTCCTTTTTTACCACTGAATTCAAAGCCAGTTAAATAAAATTCACTGCATCGCCTTTTTTGCAAATATTGCGCCTTTTCACTAAAGCTATTTGATCGTTTTCATCCGCCATTGAAATCGAACTTTTGAAACAGTTTCGAAATGGTAAACCGAGCTTTCAGCAAACGGTGAAATCCGGTTCATTATAAAAAGTTGAGCCGATCAGATTTGATATTAATTCAAATTATGTTTGTCCGATCACACTTCGCGATGGAGGAGAAAAGTTGATTTTATGCGCCACAAAACTTATAGTCTCATAAATTACTGTTGCGAGCTGTAAATAAAACGCGCGTAAACTATGAATCTATAAACTGTTATTAGGAGTAATGACCGTTGCATGTACACCATGTTTTTTACTACGAGTAGTCGAAAAATGTCGTCGCAGTTCACATTTCGGATGAAAATTTATTCGCCACGATTAATTTGCAATTACGAATTTTGAGTTGTGAAATTGAAATCAATCGAGTGACAAATTTATGGCTTGTCAAACGTAATATTTACGTTTAATTCTGACCCAGATGTACATGAAACGTGCGTAACTCTGAAAATAATTTCTTTTATAATTTACATTTCTGAATGGCATAAATAATAATATTCGTACTTTATTTTGTTTTATGAAAATTTAATGCTTCAGTATAAATCGAAAGAGAGATTTCTGTCATCGGGTTGAGTGGCGCTCGAAACATTCGATTATTTAAGTGATCATCATAGTTTAGTGTTTTGTTACTTCAAAAAAAATTGTTGTATTGGTTGTGAATGTTTTCATATTCCAGTTATTCATAAACTATGCTGTTTTCAATTTATTTATTAATGATTTATTCATAAGCTCATGTTATTATTATTTTTACCAAATATTATACATTTTATGTGGACAAAGTTGGGGAATTTGATGAAATATTTGAAGAGCTTAGAGCATTGAGACTTGATTTAATAATGTTGTTATCGATTAATTAAACCCCTTTGATTGGAGAATATACAGCTAATTAATTACAATTGAAAAAAAGAATTGAGATAATTAATTATAGTTGCGACCGGAAAGTCATTTCAAATTACATTTTCGAATTATACATTTGATACAAATTACAATTTACTATTCTTAATAGATATAAATATTTGTTTATGTATACTGCCTTTTCAATAATTTCTTCATGTTCAATTTGACTATAAAATGAAATTCCTTGAGCATTAACAATAATTGAAACCATGAATATATATGCGACTCCACAGGATGTGAAAATATGAAACATTGCTACGTTTCATATAGGAATTCATACCAGGCCCTCTCTAAAGTGCATGTAAAATATAGATATGTACGTATATAATATCTTTCACGAATACTCACTGAGAATTCCTACATGAATTATTCTTATGTATTTCTGGTCATAATAAGACACTCGTTTGTACGCCATTTAGCGAGAGAAATTTCCAGTTTTAATTTAAAATCACAGGACCGGGATACAAGTGTATTGATCTTTGGTTAAATAATGGATACGGTTGAAAAATATATTGAGAATTGCGTTAACTAAAAAGGCAACTTACATTTCATTGGTCCATTTATTAGTTACAAAACGAGAAAGTTCCAAAAGTTGTATAAATGGAACATAACCATACATTAATTTTATTCGCAAAAATGAAGAGACATTTAAGGTTCAAATGTGGCCGAGAGTAAATTTCTATAAGCAAGTTAGGAGATATGCTCCCCAGAGAACCCAACTCCCAGCTTGTTTACAAGCTGTCTTTATATTTGCCCGCTCTTTTGCTCTACAAAAACAGTTGACAAAGTGCAGTTCTAAGCAGCTCGGAAAATGAAAACAGATAATCGTTCAAAAATGATTTAATTGAACTTCATACAATATTGCACATTTATTGGTGACTGATGCGCGAAAGTACAATTTTCCCTGACAATTTATTTTCTTGGTCATTTATCATTAGCAATTTCATGTGTGCGATTTTATCATTATTCCTTATAATACGGTTTAGAATAAAAAAACTTTACAGTTCTGTGAATGAACCTTGCACGTTGTGCATGTAAGAAATGAAGACCTGCATTTTTCATAGCTGTGTGCAATTCTGACTTTGTTCATAAGAAAAATATTATGACGTAAATGTCACCCTCGAGTTACCTGGTTTTTGATTTCAAAGTTGTTATGAGTAAGAAAAATATGTAACTTTTGAAGACATTTAAGAATTATTCCAGAATATATTATTTCAAATTTTGCATGAATGTTTATTCATATTGAATCTCAACTATTGATTGAAAAAAAGACATGGTATTTGAGTTAAATTCACAATTTTTGCTAAAATTATGGAGGTTCTGATAAACTCAACTATCACATCAATGCAAAAGTTGCATCACGAAACATGAACTTGAAAAATGAAAGGGCATTTTTCTGGCTATATTGGACGCCTTGACGTACTGTTTACTACTGATATTTTACGTGTCGTCACGTTGCCGCGTTCAAATGCTTTTTCGGCGAAAACGTAGATAATTACTGAGAATAAACAAGTGCGCAAATTTAAAACCTTATTTCTTCATCCGCAATATTGACTATTCATAAATCTTCAATTTGTTTTAAAACATCAAAGTTTCAACCCAATAAAAATAGAATCAATATTTGATCGCTGATTTTTAGTCGACCCAACAACCGCATGTCATCGGAAACGCGCATGTTATTGGTTTCGCAGTAATCAGTACATATCCGAAAATATTTAATAATTCATAATCTAATGAAAACCATTTGCGCTAAATCAGACTCGTGAAAAGTTTATCACAACATCTTGCGTCCAATTGGTTCTCTTCATTGATGTTGTAATTGTGGTGAGTCACTAAATTTTTCAGCTACGCTTGTCGCAATCGGAAATTTGCATGAGAATATTGATTGAAAATGTCGAAAAAATTTACGCAAGCAACATACGTGATCATTTCATTCAACAGCACAGTAAATGAATAAGGAAACATCTACTCCAGTGTTATCCAAACCCGCAGACAAAGGCAACCATTAAAACAGGTCTACGAAGCAACTCAATGGAATTGCAATTCCTTAATTAAATTTTTGTGATAGTTATTTAAAGGCCAAAAATTGTTGGCAGATTGAACGCGCATAGAAAAGATTATGCATAGAAATTAAACATATAAAACTGAAATATCGTTCATTAATTTTTTCATAAGCTCCTGTTTTTTCACTGTGCTTCTCCTGGTCTTCGCGGATGCTTGGCGAGACGTTCGTGCGGTATTGTTGGCGATAATTTCAAAGGCGTTCTAATTTAATAGTCGATTAAGAAATTCTGCATGAGAAGTACGAAAGTAGCATTTCGTTGTTTAGTGATCTGTGACGAAAAGGACTGAACTACACTGTAAACTCAGTTGCAGGAAAATTACACAAAAAATGTAATAATACATGTTATATAATGTAAAATTACACAAAATGTGTAAAATTACATGTTTTTTACGTTATATATTATGTACCCTTGTAAAAATGAAACATATATGGCTCATATATGAGAATTTGAAAATCATATATGTTTTATAAATGGATTTTCGTCCATTCATATATGGCCATATATGAATACAGGATAAATCATATATGATTCCGCTTCGTAAAAATAATTTCATATGTTTTGATTTAAATAATTCCCATATATGAAAATCATTTTTTCATATATGGGCTATATATACATCATATATGAAAACGTGATAAACCATATATGTCTCATTTTTACTAGATAAGATATGTCAGCATATGTGTTGCTTATATGTTCAACTGAACATTTATGTGCCATATATGCTGCATATATGTCCATATATAATTTTTTTGCATGGGTTCACAAAGGATCCTTGTAAATGAAATTAAAATTGAAAACTAAAATTAATATAATTTATTGAATATCATAATATATACCTGAAATTTTGAATATGAATACACCAAAGCGTTCGTTTTAATCGAAGGTATTCTTTTCACAATAGATCTGATAAACTGAAGAAGGGTGTTGAATATTAACTAACTACTTTGTGCGTCATGTAGATCAACTGCACAGCCTGTTGAAAAAGTCGATTAGCTTCTGCTACCTAGGAACTCTTTTGCACGCTTGGAACTCTGTAGTGAATCGCTTCTTATTTCGGGATCTCAGTTTTGGAAGCTGCTGCCTTGTGATCTGATGCCTCCTATTTCGATGAACAGTTTTACGTCTGAGCTTATACATAATTTGCTTAGTCTACAGAATTTCTCATCGTGTTTCACAGTGCTCATTTACCTTATCACGAGCTGCTTTGTTGTAATAATAAAATCATTATTAAATTAAATGAACTTATTTAACATGCTCAATATAAAAAATATACATTTGTTGCAGATAGAATCCGCAATACATGGATGTAAAAAAGTTTATATGGGGACTTATACGCGTCATATATGACACATATATGTCACATATATACGAAATATATGCTAACATATATGTTGACATATATGTGACATATATGGAGCATGTTTGTCCCTATATAAACTTTTTTACATAGGTAGTAAAAATGAAGCTTATATACATACGTATGTTTCGACGTATTTATATATATGGAAAATTTTAAAACATATATAATTTTTTTCAATTATATTAGTCTAAGTTTTACATCTTTTAGGCATTTTTAAGAATAATCATCTTGAATTTCATCTCAGCAGGTTCAAATATCCATTTAACTACTGGGTATCATATAATGCATAATGCAAAGGTATCTATAACAAGCAAATTCTAACTGTTGCAATTAGTTGAAAATTCAAGAACATCATTATAATGTTATATCACCCATTAAATAACAAAATATTTACAAACAATGTCATCTTCTAAGCGAAATCATTACATTATATATAAACGTAATCATTCCATGTAAAAAAGTTTATATGGGGATATGTATGCGCCATATATGACACATATATATGTCACATATATGCCACATATATGTCACATATATGTTCAGTTAAACATATACGCGACAAATGTTCAACATATATGTCGCATGTATGTCATATAGGTCACATATATGTCGCATATATGTTATATAGATAACATATATGTGACATATATGTTGACAAGTTTGCTTATCACACAGAATTAAGAATTTATCATGGTTGATCATTGTTACTATAATGGATGAGTCTGAGGAAAATCATTAAACGTTATATATATCGTAATTAATAGGAGGCGGCAACTTATACCACTGCGATGTACGAAATTTATAAATAATTGGACGTTCCTTTTTATTGCAATGTAATAGTACTTAATATAATACGCGATATAATCACGCGTAGTAATTAATTCCTTTGTCGGTGAAAACTCATCGGAATGAGAAATTCTAGGTGAAATATATATGCAAAATTAGCCTCAGCTTTACCAGATGATATGAAAGTTACTCGACAAGTTCAGACATTTGCGAAACGTCCATTCGAAGTAAAAAATTTGAAAAGTTAAATGAACGTCCTAACGCTTGTCGAGTAACTTTCATTGATATAAACTTATTTGTAGTTGAGATTAATAAATCCATACTGGTCCAGTTCAAATTCGCGTTATAAATGTTTTTAGAAAGGCGCATGTTCTCGTATGTTCACCCATGTAAAAAAGTTTATATAGGGACATAAATGCTGCATATATCTCACATTAATATCAAACATATATATGGCTAACATATTTGAGCCATATTCATGTATATGAAAACGTTATTTTCATAAATGCAATTCGTGAAAATCATATATGGCCATATATGATAAACTGTGAATTCATATATGTTCAAAAACAAGTCCATATATGGCCATATATGAATTCCAAGAAATCCATATATGTTTTAAAAATTGCCATATATGAATGTGTTGAAACATATATGTCTCGTATATGCTTCCAAATTTTCCAATTAGCTTCATTTTTACTAGGGATGTCGCATATATTTCCGCACATATGTGGTATATATGTTGACATATACTTAAGATATATCTAACATATATGGCTCATTTATGAACATGCCTTGACATTCATATATTGGTTATATATGAAAATGGATCCAAAACATATATGGCCATATGTGCCCATATATGTTGAGTTCGTTGAACATATATAGTTTAACCACAAACATTTTTATTATAAATTTTAACAATTTATAAATAAAAATTGTTTATTATTATTATAGTTATTAACATACATGTTGTTACCTTATTAATGTCGTAAACTCCAATAGACATTGATAGATTAATTATTAAATTAAATTAACTGATTATCTGTACACATATATACGCACACATAACAACAGCGAGCTGAAGGAAGACAGAAATATAACAAAACACAACCAACGTATAACGATGTCTTGTAGTCACGTGACACCAATATTAGGTTAAATCTAACCTACAGACGATTCACGACTTTGTACAGATAATCATTTAATTATTAAATTTTTGTTATTTATAATAATTATTGAAATAATTATTTAATTGAATAGTTTAAAAAAATAAAACTTTTGAGAAACGTATATGAATAATACTGAAACATATATGGATTAAACATATATGGATTTTTCATGTAAGGAATATAGATATTCACAATTAACACCGTAATTAATTAGTTTATAAATGAACAAAATATCAAAATAATATCTATATGATGATCTCAAAGAGCTGATGTTTCGCGCGCTTGAAACTTGTCGATAGCCGTGGTTCAGTTTAGAAGAGGGCAAATTAAGTTTAAATGCGGTGAAACTGAGGAACTTACGTTGTATACCGTTTCCAGTTTAGAAATGTGCACTTGATAATGGGGTGACCAGACTTGCGATATAATATCTTTAAATGCATATATGGTCATATATGGTCCGTATATGTTTCATTTTTACAAGGGATATAAATCCCCATATAAACTTGTTTACATTGGTCTTTACATTCGTATGGCTTAGTTTTGTTTTGATTAATTAACTTAGGAGTCCTTGTTTTTCAAGGTTAATTGCTTTTAATGTCTGATATTGTGAACCCTTGTAAAATTAAAACATATATGGATTTCTTGGAATACATATATGGCCATATATACCCATATATGGACTTGTTTTTGAACATATATGAAATTTCAGTTCATCATATATGGCCATATATGGTCATATATGGACTTGTTTTTGAACATATATGAAATTAGTTTATCATATATGGCCATATATGGTTTTCACGAATTCCATATATGGGCCATATATGAAAAGGTGACTTTTACAAGGGAATCTACTAATTTAAATTGTCAAAATGCCGAACACGATTTTTTGAATTGAAATTTTCATTGCAGACAATTGTGTTAGTGACCGAAGTACGTAGTTGATCTACAATTTATGCAGCCGTAAACAGGATTACCGGCTGCACACGCATGGAAGCCGCGCGACTGTGCATTAAGGAGCGAATGATGTATTTCATAAAATTGACCAAACATACGATTATTTTTCTAAAACTTGAAATAGATAATGGAAAACTTGTTATTTTACTCATTACCGCTTGAAATATAAACTTAATAATCATAATAATTTTATCAGTTTTATACCAGTCTTTGTTACAAAAAATATTCAATGAGAAAATTGTTTGATATGGCATTATCATGATACTGTAGAAAACAATGTTCCATCCTGAAACAAATACTCTACTCGTAACTTTCTTCCATTTGTGCCGCCTAAAAGTTCGGAAACATCGTATGAGTTAAAAGCTGAATAGCTTTCGTGCGAGCCATTAAAAAGTATATTACACACCACAGACGTAAAAATATAATATGGCTATAAAAATTTTACCAATTATCCTGCAAATAAGTCTGAGTGACATTTATTTTAACAAATGAATATCAGGACTAACGATAATAATGCAATTATGTTGTTGTATGGACTCAAAATGAAAATTTGCAATTTAATTGTGATAAGATGCGAATAAGACACAGGCATGTTGAATACGAGCATCCTTGGTGGGTTGTTATCTTAGCTAGAAGTTCCCTGGATTTGAGAGAATCACCTTACAGCCGAACAAGTTTTTGATATATTGTTCAGCCACGCCATAGTTGCAATAGAATTATATTTCCGCATACAGCTTTACTGGCAAAAATGTGGATATTCAAATATGCGTTCCAGTCAATGCAGGGTACATTCTCTTTCTGAGGAGCTCCTGAATCGCAAATCAATGTAATTTACTTGTTGGATTAAAATTTAATCGCCTATTAACGTGGTATATGCGTGACAGTCAGATAAAAAGCGACAACAATATTTTTTGCTAAATATATAAAAATATGAATTTATAATTAATAAAAAGAAACTACAAAATGTTTAGCATAATAATTATTTTTATATTATTTTTACACCAATTAAGTCTTTTGAGTATAAACTTTTTGTCGGGATTGTACCGTGTCGACCAATTACATTAGAGTTTTTAATGTAGTGCGCGTCTTTTCATCGCGATTACAGCAAAACTAAGTAGACAAAATACTTGATTCTTTGTCAAAATGATCTTGAGTGTCTTAAGACCATTTTATCAGTTTTTGATAATAATCTGACTATTTGTTTCTTTTAAATTCAAAATTATGCTTACTTTGTTACTCACTCTCCATAAGAAGTAATACTAAAATATCATTTTTTACATTGAAAATATCTCTTTATTGGATTAGTCCAAGTTCTTAAAACTTTGTCAAAATTTAAGCAGTCATGTATACAACAATTGATTGAAATTTCGTCATATTCTGACTATGATGACTTATCGCATGTACCACCTTAAGAGAATTTTGCATATTTTGAATTATAAAATCTTCTTCAATATGGTACAATTTAATGTTTGAAAACCAAATCAAGCATCTTTTTTTTACCTTTTTTAAACACTATGTAATACCGCTGAATTAATAAATGATAACGTTAAAATTATTTTTCTTAACTTTTCATTTTTTAATTATTTCTTGAACAGAAAAAGCCCTAAGATTTCAATTATGAATCAATTTGCTTATGTTTTGGGATTTTTTACCAAAAAACTATGACAAATTGAAAATGTTTTAAATAATCAAATAATTTCTGCAAATTACATTAGAAAATATTTATATAATTAGACAATTAAATGAAAAGGGACTATATATATTTGAGTGTCCCTTTAGGTAAGGGAATATAAAGCATGAAATAAAATGTTTGAGCTGGAAATTGAGTTTCACATGTTTATTGCAATGTGAATTGTTATATACATGTCTTTTGTAAAAATGAAAAAATATGATGTTTACAAACGACGACCACGACGTCCACCTTTTCTGCGGGTTGAGTCAGATGGCATTGGTGTTACATCTTCAATACGGCCAATTTTAATACCTGAACGGGCCAATGCACGGAGAGCAGACTGAGCTCCCGGTCCTGGAGTTTTGGTTTTGTTACCTCCAGTGGCACGCAATTTGATGTGCAGAGCTGTGTAGCCCAAAGATCGACATTTTTCAGCAACATCCTACAATTATAAAATTCATATTGAGAGTACCTCTTTGTATATAATTTATAGACATGCATTTTTTGAAGGAAGACTATTTAAATAAAATCTGTTGAATTGATTTCAGCTGATTTTTTAATTTTTAAATTTATTAAATATTCCTTACTTTTTCTTTTATCATAATGATAATGTAACCACATGGTACACGAATGAATGAAAACTGTTAAATTGATTTAATATATAAAAATTGCTTACCTGAGCAGCCAACATAGCAGCATAGGGAGAGGCTTCATCACGATCAGCCTTCACCTTCATTCCACCAGTTACACGAGCAATGGTTTCCCTGAAAATTTATTTAGTTTACTTTAATAAAGGATATATAATTATTATGTACTATAATTTTCAATTTATTAGAAATAATGAACGTTATATACAAAACTCTACTTTTATATATATTACACAAGCTATTCTCTATAAATATTAGATTTGTAAATGTAAATACAGAAACAAATTTGAAGAATGATATAAATAAATTTTGCAAACAATAAACATAAAAGTTGGCCATTGTAATAAAGCTTTTTTGAAATCCTCGAAATGGCACAAGCAGTTTTTTCACTTATGTGTAAAAACTTTAGTTGAACAATTAGAGTAGAAAATAGGGCTAAAGGCCCAAGTTAAGACAAAGGCTTCATA